>JANIVK010000071.1:0-38196 GCA_030555795.1 Entelexis sorbosivorans | reverse complement strand
CGTTAAAACGGCGATCGGCTCTAATAAAAACTTCCACCAATAAATGGTTTCAGTTATAATGGTTTGGCGCAGGGGGTTGTTTAGACGTAAACAGGCGTGGGCCGGGGTTTGGGGCCGTATGGCCGCGCGACACTGGGGGGGCTGCAAATTTGTGGTCACCCTAGCCCACCCGATTGCAGAGCCGAGCGCCCGGACCGCTCACATCATTTTTTGCCAACGGCGCAAATCACTCTAAAACACCCCCTGGTTGGCGGTTGGGCGCGTTCTGCGGTCGACACGCCGCGTTGCCATTTTTGGACATGGGCACGGGCGCTACTCAGATCCAGGTTTAGGGCCAGCTTTGTGGTCTCTCACCGGCGCTTTGCCGCCTCGCCAGACCTCGATATTCCGTAAATGGGTTCTGGGCGGTTAGTTCTTTGGCGGGCTAGCGCCGCATCGGGGTGCGAGTTCGGGAACATGCCGAAACAGGCCGGACTCTGGGCTAGGTCGCCGGGCTAGGGCCGTTGCCTCGAAAATGGAGTAGTTCGTTGTGTTACCTGTTTAACAATCGTATGTCCAACACACCAATATTTGGCCTCAAGGAAGGACGGCTCCCCAAGATCGCATATTTTGCACACTACATAAATAGGGGTGAGGCACTAAATTAATGATAAAAATTACGCTCTAATGACGCTACAAGCACCCTCAGCATAGATACGCCGTCTGCGCGTTAAAACCGCGATTAGTCAGAATTCGCGTCGACGCGCTCGGGGGGGAGTATTGGTCGCGCATTTCGACGAACTTTGGCCGCGTCTCAGCTCGGCGCCCCACAAGGCGGCAACCCAAAATTCACACATACCAAACTAGACAGTGTCAACTATAGAACTACAAAATTATACACCTTGTGCATTCACAAGCAACCCCCCGCAGGCGGCCAAAGTCGCGCATTTTGCGATTTTCGCATTTTCGGTGCGACGCTCGCGCCATTTGTCATGCGCGGCCGCGCGCAGGCGGGCGCGGCGGCTTCCTCGAAACCGCTTGATACTTGCAGTACGACAACACTTCAATTACGGGCCAGTAGCTTATTCATGGCCGATTCTAGCCATTCGGTTAGTCATTATACGGTATCGCACCAGCCCAGCACCGGCACGAGCACCAGCGGCTCAAGCTACACGGGCTACTACATACTGTCAGTGTGGACACTAGCGTTAGCACCAGCACCAGCGTCGATTCACATCGTACTACATACCGTCTGTACAGCGGCAGCGTTACAACCCGCCAAATTGCTCAGCCTGCTACTACATACTGTCAGTGCAGCACAAGCTAGATGAAACACAGTTCACCTAGTCTACCGTGCACCTAATCTAGGAATGCCGCCGTTAGGGGCTACTACATACGGCCACCCCCACCCACACTAGAAATCCCGCCGAAGCGGGCTCTAGTAACGATTTCCATCCACCGAGGAATAGCCTACTCCAGAAATGCCGCTGGTGGTTACAACATACGGCCACCACCACCCACACTAGAAATCCCGCCGAAGCGGGCTCTAGTAGACGATTTCAATCCACCGAGGAAACCTCGGTAGGTAGAAATCAGACAACTCAGGCTAGCCGGCAGCGCGTCGTGCACACACCTCGCCCCGGCCTTCACGTCCTCGCAGATCGGCGCAGCGATGAAGCGGGCCCGCGAGGCACTGGACGAGCCGGCCGACGAGCCAGCCGCACGGCCGCTAGGCGGTATTCTGCCCCTCACGCCGCCGTCCGAAAAGGAGCTGTGCAAGCGCGCGGCGCGGCCGCGCGCCGCAGTCCTCCCGTCGTTCCAGCGCACGCTCGACAGGTTTTTGGGCGTGCCAAGCCGGCCAGTGTGGCCGTGTGCGGTGGCGCTGGCGCCGCCGCCGTCGACAGCCGCGCCTGCGCTCGCACAGTGTGCCGCGTGCGGCGCCGCGAGCGCCGATCCGCACGAAATTGCCGAGTGCGAGGCCTGCGCGGCCAGCTCGTGCCGCGCCTGCTCCGTGCGCCGCGACTCGGTGCGCTGCCTCGACTGCTGCAAATAATGCCTAGTGCCGCGCATCACGAACCGGCTGTTCAAGAAAAAGACTACGTGCGCGTGTTTCGAGTGCGCGCTGTATGCCTCACATTTATTTATTCGACACCTAATAAAGCAGAGCGCCTCGCAGAGCGCCTCGCTGGCGCAGACGCTCAGCACTTCTTATACAGTGCTTCTTATTCACGCGGCTTCGTCACGCAGCTTCGTCACGCAACGTGCTATCTGTTTGGCTTTTCTGCTATAAAGAACGGCTGAACGGGCCTGCAGTAGTGGGCGCCTGCGCAACGCCAGCCCCGCTGCAGCTTGCCCGGCCGTGGCGCGCGAACTACGGCTCCAGGCTACGTGTAGAGAGAGTGCCGCTAAGGCGCGCCGTGCTCGTCGTATTCTTTTACTCGCTATTGAAGGCGCCATATCTTGTATGGTGCGGCTCTCGCGTCGCCAGGTGTGCAGGGCGGGCTCGCTGGCCGCCTTTGGCAGTGCTCCTCTAGAATTAAGGTCCCGCAGTCAAGGCTTTGCCGCGGGCCTCTCTCCTGGAAACGGTCCTGCATGCGCACCTTACAAGGACCTGCATATGCCCTGCATGAACACGTAGCTGCGGTCAGCAAGCTCAATTGGCTCTAACCAGCTCTGCAAATGTATAGCGCGTTCGCAGGCTCGGCCGTATTGCCGGCCGCTCGGCGCTTGTTATGTCTAGCTAATATCTGTCTCAAAACCGTTAAAAAAGCATCTACCGTTGGCGTGCGGCTGCCGTCCACGTGTTCAGACTCGCGGCCAGCGCCCGCTGACCCTCGCCGCCGTGCTAATTATAGCCGCCACGCAGGCAGCCGGGTGGCGACCGCGAGTTTCGCACAGGTCCCGTCCAGCCGTCGCGGGCTGCGCCCAAACTGCTGGGCACCGTAAGGGGCGGCGCTGCGCGCGCACCGCCGAATCCTCCCAATGTTTTGGTGGTTTAGGTAGTGTTTGGATACACCTGCCCCATACCGCTTACCTGATTCCTCCCCCGACCAGCCACGCTGCCAGGCTAGCCAACGGCACGATGCAGAAACTGGTCAAAGGGGCAACAAAGCCCAAGGCCACGGCGCCCAAAGCGAAGTACATTGAGCCCATCCTGGCCACGACGTTCGAGGCGGGCCGCGACTTCGATGCCGTCATGGACAACCTGGCCAAGGTCATCGCCCGCGGCGGCGCGTGGCCGTCCATCTACAAGGCGCTCATTGTCGTGCACATCATGATCCGCGAAGGCGCCGACGAGGTCACGCTGAAGTACCTCGCTCGCCACCCGCACATGCTCGAGATCGCCGACACGGTGCATCGCGCGCCGGCCATGGGCCGCTACGCGCGCTACCTGACCGTGCGCGGGCAGCAGTTCCGCGAAATCAAGGTCGACTTCATCCGCTACAAGTCGCGGCAGGGCTTCTCGCGCCTGCACAGCCTGCCCGTGCAGAAGGGCCTCATGCGCGAGTGCAGCAGCGTGCTCGTGCAGCTCGACGCCCTCATGAAGTGCCAGCTGCAAGAACAGGACATCGTGAACGACGACGTGCTGCTCATGGCCTTCCGCCTGCTCGTGCACGACGTGCTCAGCCTGTTCCAGGTCCTGAACGAGGGCGTCATCAACCTGCTCGAGCACTTTTTTGAACTCTCGAAGCCCGACGCCGAGCAGGCTCTCGACATATACCGCGGCTTCCGGCGGCTCACGTCGAAGGTAATTGCCTACTTGCACGCGGCAAAGGACCTCGAGTTCAAGACGCGCGTGCATGTGCCAAACATCAAGCACGCACCCACGTCGCTCGTGTCGTCGCTCGAAATGTACCTCAACGACCCCGATTTTGATACGAACCGCCGCCAATACCTCGCCGAGAAGCAGGCACACGAGGTGAAACGCACAAAGAGCCAGCAGTCGCGCTCGTCGAGCTTCGGCCACGCGGCGCCGGCGGCCGCCACGAAGGACGCGCCGCCGCCTACTGCATCAAATCCCGCGGCCGCCTCAGCGTCGCAGGCGCCGCTGCAGCAGCAGCAGCCGCCGCCGCCGCAGACGCTGCAGCTCCAGGGCCAGCCGCCGGCGCCGGCGCAGCCGCAAGTCCTGCCGCAGTCGACGCTGCAGCAGACGCTGGCGCCGGGCTCGATCCAGATGGTCTCGCCCGAGCTGTCGACGAACTCGAATCCGTTCTGGCAGTCGCAGCAGGACGCGGCCCAGATCCAGGCGCGCGACGGGCAGGCGCAGCTGCAAATGCAGCAGATCCAGCAGCTCCACCTGCAGCAGCTCGAGCAGCAGGAGCGCATTCGCCAGCAGATCCAGCAGCTCGAGCAGCAGAACCAGCAGCACGCGCAGCACGCGCAGCACGCGCAGCAATACCAGCCCGCGCCGCAGCCGCAGCAGCCGACCATTCAGCAGGTGCCCTACATGGAGCCTGCGCACACGGGGTACGACCCCGGCTTTGACTTCGGCCTGGGGCCACAACAGCCGTCACAGCAGCAGCAGCAGCAGCAGCAGCAGCAGCCAATGCTGCAACAGGCGCCGCTGCAACCGCAGCTCACGCAGCCGCAGCAACTGCAGCAACTGCAGCCGCAGTACACACAGCCCCAGCAGCTACAGCCGCAGTACACGCAGCCCATGCAAGCGCAGACGCCGCAGCCCGTGCAAGCGCAGGCCACGGGCGGGGCTGCGTACACGAACCCGTTCCAGCACACGAGCCCCGGGAGCACGAACCCGTTCAAAACACCGCAGCAGACGCAGTTCAACCAGTTCGACCAGTTCGACCAGATCGGCAACCAGATCGGCGCGCAGCAGTCGCTCATCGACTTCGGCCAGCCGCAGCAGACGTACCAGCCGACGGGCACAAACCCGTTCCGCGTGTAGTGCGCTGCGCCGCGCCGCGTCTCCGCGGTGCGGCAACGACCTTGCGCGCTGTCTCGCGACGGCGCGATGTACTAAAACCCGTATACTTCGATTGTTCGTTGGTTATAGATATGACTTGTAGCTGACCTTGCATTGAGCAATTCGACGCCGTCGCTGGCGCTGCACAAGTTGCACGTCGCGCCGTAGCTAATAGCGCCAGGCAGCCGGGCAGCCAGCCAGCCAGCTAGAGACGGCTATTACGAGCAAATGAATATGTACCCCTCGGTTTGACGAGACCTGTCTGTTGTTCAACAAGAGACTTCACGAACACAAAAATATTTTAACAAAGGTAAATAAATAAAAATGGCCGCGCGCGCACGTTCTCCCCACATTATTCGCGCCGCCCGGCACAGGCCCGGTCTCGTGACCGCCGGTCGACTTCACGTGCTGTATCTGAAAATTTCACCTCGCAAGCGTGTTCCCCTGCCATCATGACCGACACGGTGCAGCCCGAAGGGATCGACTTCCACGACCTCGAGGCGAAGTACGCCGTCGACGACAGGCTGTCGCTCGAGCGCTATGTGCTTGTGGACGGTCTGCCGATCGTCCCCGAGGCGAAGGTCGAGAAACTTGTGAGCGTGCTTATGCGCCTGTTCGGCAAGGTTGCCGCCGTGAAGAACGGCGAGGCCGGCTTCAACATGCCTCTCGACAAGGAGAAGGGCCAGAGCCAGGGCTTTGCGTTTGTGGAGTTCGAGACGGAGGACGGCGCGCGCGATGCTGTGCGCTCGTTCAACCGCAAGAAGCTGGACCCGAAGCACACGCTGCTCGTCGACAAGATGGCGACCGTCGAGAAGTACATCAACGGCGCAACGAAGGAGTACAAAGAGCCGACGGTGCCGCCGTTCAAGCCGCTGCCGCACCTGCGGTCGTGGCTCACGGACTCGCTCGGCCGCGACCAGGCCGTCATGCACAAGGGCGACGAGATCGGCGTGTTCTGGTTCCGCAAGAGCGGCAACCCGCAGCCGGCGCTCGCCCCGACGGCCGGCTTCACGGACGGCTATGTGCGCTGGTCGCCGAAGGGCACGTACCTGCTGTCCGTGCACGCGCAGGGCGTGGCCCTGCACGCGGGCCCGAACTTCGAGATTGTGGCGCGCCTGCCGCACCGCGACGTGCGGCTCGTCGACTTCAGCCCCGACGAGCGTTTCCTCGTGACGGGCGCGCAGACGCCGATCACGGCCGGCGGCGTGTTCAAGGAGGCCGACGAGGGCAACCACATTGTTGTGTGGTCCATTGAGACGCAGGCGGCCATGCGCACGTTCCCCATGCCCGTGCGGTCGGCGGCGCTGCCGCGCGCGCCGTGGCCGGCGTTCAAGTGGAGCAGCGACTCGCAGTACTTCGCGCGCCTGCCGCAGGCCGACACGCTGGCCATATACGACAGCAGCACAATGAGCCTGGTCGGCAAGAAGACGATGAGCATCAAGGGCATTGCCGACTTCGAGTTCGCGCCGGCGGCCGTCGACGGCCAGCAGCTGCTTGTGTTCTGGACGCCCGAGATGCCGAACCAGACGGCGAAGGTATGCATTGTGAACGCGGCGACGAAGGAGATCGTGCGTAACCGCTCGCTGTTCAACGTTGTGCGCGCGCGCTTCATCTGGCAGAACGAGGCGAAGTTTTTGTGCGTGAAGATCGAGCACCTCACGAAGAACAAGAAGGGCCTCACGTCGACGCTCGAGATCTACCGTATGCAAGAAAAGTCGCTGCCCATTGAGGTGCTCGACTACAAGGAGACGCTGCTCGACTTCGCGTGGGAGCCGAACTCGGACCGCTTTGCCCTCGTGTCCTACTACGAGCCGCTGCCGTCGCCGGCGTTCCAGGAGCAGGCGCCGCCCATGAACACGAGCAAGAACGTGCTGTCGTTCTACGCGCTCGAGCGCGAGAAGCGGCTCGAGGGCACGTGGCGCGAGGCGAACCGCTTTGCCGACAAGGCGACGGGCATGCTGCGCTGGAACCCGCAGGGCCGCTTCCTGGCCACGGCCGGCATTGCCAGCTCGCGCCTCAACATCGACTTCTGGGACTTCGACCACGAGGCGCCCATCCCGGCGTCGGCGAACGCCGCTACACAGGACGCGAGCTCGCTGCCCATAAACGTGGCCCTCGTGCAGCAGGGCGACCACTTTGGCGCCGAGAACCTGAAGTGGGACCCCAGCGGCCGCTACCTTGTGACGCTGGCCGAGACGGCCGAGGGCGCGTCCGGCGGCGGCAAGGGATACAAGCTGTGGGACGTGGCCGGCTCGCTGCTGCGCCACCAGCAGGTCGATGCTCTGCGCGCGTTCATGTGGCGCCCGCGCCCGGCGTCGATTCTGCCGAAGGCGACGCGCAAGACCGTGCTCAAGAACGTGAAGACTTTGAGCGCCGAGTTCGACGTCCAGGACGCGACGCTCGAGTCCGAGGAGTCCGAGGAGCTGCAGCGCAAGCGCACGAACATGCTCAACGAGTGGAACTCGTGGCGCGCGCAGATCCGCAGCCGCCTGCTCGCGCTCGGCATCATCCCCGAGGAGGACCGTCTCGAGGTGCGCGACGGCGAGGTCTTCTTCAAGAAGGTCGAGGTCGTCGAGGAAGAGGAGGAGGAGCTCGAGTAGACAACGCTCGGTGCGCTCCAGGTTGTTTTTTAATGGCGTTATGCTCCAATTACTTAGCTACTTAGCTTTACGTAGTAAGGAAGAAGCAGCATTGATGAGCCCCTTTTTTTTCTTATTTTATTGTATTAGTCGACACGGCGACAAGCTGTGCGCATGAGATGAGCGCTGGCTTCCAGGACACGTAGGCTCCAATGCGGACTCCAATGCGGACTCCCGTGTGAGCTCGAGAGCGAGCTCGAAAGCGAACTCAAAAGCGTGCGTGTGTGGGCCGCTCGCGTGCGTGCGGGTGTGGGCCGACGCGTGATGTTAGGTTTCCTGCCGAATCAAACCAACGATGCGGATCGCAGCGCTCTTCCCCGGCCAGGGCTTCCAGAAGTTCGGGCTCTTGGCGGGCCTGGCCAAGCGGCACGCGGCAGTGGTGGACCCCATTTTGGCCGAGGCGGACGCAGCGCTGCCCGACCTGCAGCTGGGCCGCCTGCTCGTGGGCGCCGGCGCCGAGGTCGACGTCACGCCCACGGAGCTGGCGCAGCCGCTCATGCTGGCGTGCGGCATTGCGAGCTTCCGGGTCTGGCAGCAGGCGCTGCGGCCCGCCGACGCAGAAGTCGTGTATGGGCTCGGCCACTCGCTGGGCGAGTACACGGCGCTCACGGCGGCCGGCCTGCTGCCGTTTGCCGACGCGCTGCGCCTGGCCCGCGCCCGTGGCGAGGCCATGCGCGACGCCGGCAAGCTTGATGCTCGTCAGCAGGGCATGATGCTCGTGAACAAGCCGCGCTCCGTGGCGGCCGAGCAGTGGCCGGCCCTGTTCGCGGAGCTCGCGCGCAAGGTCGACGCCGAGGTCGCGCTGCACAACTCGCCGTCGCTGCTCGCCGCCAGCGGCACGTACCCGGGCCTCGACGAGCTCGTCGACCTCGTGCGCGAGGCCACGCGCGAAAAGAGGCTCATCACGAAGCGCCTGCCCGTGTCGAGCGGCTTCCACTCGCGCCTCATGGCGCCGGCCAAGAGCGCGCTCGAGGGCATCATTGCGCGCGCGCCGTGGCAGCCGTTCGAGGCCGCGCAGTTCGCCGTCGTCTCGAACGTCACGGCGCGGCCCTACGCATCCATCGACGCCGTGAAGCAGGGCTGCATCGACGGCCTCATGGCGCCCGTGCGCTGGTCCGAGTCCGTGCAGTTTGTGGACCCGCACGTCGACGAGTTCGTCGCCATGGGCGCGCCCATCGGCAGCCTGATGAAGGCGTTTGTGAATGCCAAAACGACGACCGTCGATGCCGCCGCTTAGCCGCGCGCGCATGAGTGCCGCGCGCCGCCGCGTGTGGTGCGTCGCCGCGTGAAGCCGCGGCTCAGCCAGTGGCATTAACATTAGACATTGAATAGTATATTTAGCAGACTAAGTAGGTGTAACCGCTCGTCTTATTGCTCGTCTTACCGCTCGTGTAACCGCTCGTGTAACCGCTCGTCTTACCGCTCGCTCACGTAGCAGCTGCCCGTCTACTGGCCAGCGCTGTCTACTCCTTATTACGCTGCTGCTTTTTCTGGCGCCGGTACTCCTCAATGGCCTGCTTCAGCTCCGGGTTCGGCACAACATCCTCGATCTTGAGGGGCACGCGGTTGAACGGGTCCGTTTGGTCGCTCAGCAGATGCGTCTTGATCGTGCTGAAGTCGATGTTCACCTTCGACGTCGGCAGCGTCACGGGGTTCTCCATGACGGTGAACATGAGCGGGTCGAGGTACTCGTCCGGGATGTCGTCGCCGAAGTCCTCGTCCTCCTCCTGCGCCTCCTTCCACGCCTCGCTCGTGCGCGTGGCCAGGTCCTGCAGCTCGTCGAGCTGCACGGGCGACAGCAGGTTGTACTTGCTCAAAACATCGTGCGCCTTCACAAAGTTCTCGTGCCGGTACGACCGCTCGTCCTTCGCCAAACTCTTGGGGAACGCCGGCTCGTTGCGCAGATTCAGATACACAACCACGAGGTCCGTGAGCAGCTGCCGCGGGTGGAAGCCGAGCCGCGCCGGCTCGCGCACCTTCAGCTCGCGGCACTTCGGCCCAACCAGCGCCGCCAGATTGTAGTTCAGCATCACCGAGAACCGGTCAATGATCTCGGGCGTCGAGAAAATGCGCGGCACAGAGCCCGTGAACGTGCTGAGCAGGTCCACGGACTGCGACGCGTAGTGAATGAGGCTGCGCGCAGCCGACTCGGCCGAGCGCAGGCGCGACGCGGGGTCGTTCGGCTCGTTCTCCGCGTCGCTGCCCTCGGCGTCGCCAGTGCCGCCCTCGCCTGCATCGCCCTCGCCGGCGTCGCGCGCCTCCGTGTCTACCTCCATAGCATCGGCCGGCGCCGGGTTAGACCCGCGGCTGTTGTTGCGGCTCAGATGCGGCGAGTTCGTGCGCGACGAACTTGCGCCCTCAGGCCGCTCGAGCTCGGTCTGCAAGTTGCGCACTTCGAGCAGCTTGCCCAACGACTCGTCCAAAAGGTACGTCGCGTCGCTCAGCAGCAGGGCTACGAACTGAACAAAGAACTCCGAGTCGCGCGTAGACTCGCTCACGAGCTGCCGAATGTAGTGCGGGTCCCGCCACAGCACCTTGAACACCTGCGCAATGATCTCGCGTACGCTGAACTTCTCGTAGAACTGCGACGTGCGCCCCGTATGCTCGACGTCAATGAACGCCGACATGAGCGCCGGCAAAAGGTACCGCTGACATGTGTCGGACGTCATAAACAGCGACGCAAATGCACCGGGCAGCTTCGCCCCGTTCGTGAGCGGCACGTCCGCGCCTCCGAAGTAGAGAATTTCCACAAACTTGCTGCGCAGATACGGGTTGCGCAGCACGCGCGGGCTGCTCATGTAAAAGATGCATGCGTTCACGAGCAGCTCCGCGTTCTCGATCATCGTCGGGTTGCGCAGGAACTCCTGCGTGCGCAGCACGTGGCGCGCGGCCAGCAGCGGCGCCTCGAGCATGAACTCCGGAAATGCGGCATACGCCTCGGGAGGATCATTCGGCCACGGAATGTTAATTGTCACGTTCGCAGGTGAGCCCTCGGCTGTGTACATGGCGTACGCGAGCGTGAACGCTGCAAACCGCAGGGACTGGCGCAGCAGCTCAGACTGCTCGATCTGCGCCGTGATTCCGGCGACCTCGCTCTTCAGGAGCGCTACCATGTGCTGCGTGCGCGTCGTGTGGATGCGGCGCAGCGGCGCGGGCATGGCCATTATGCGTGGGCTCGAGTCGGCGCTCTCGAGCTCGGCCTCGAAGTAGCTCAAGTGACGCCGCATCGAGCCCTCCGTCGCCTGGATGGCCGCACTCAGGCCGTAGTGCAGGAACCCGGCCGTCAGGAAAAAGCACTCAGTGACAAAATTGAGCGGCTCCTTGCGGTCGCGCGAGTTGTGCTTTGCATCCTGTGCTGCGAGAACCTTCGTCTCGTCGCTGACGTCGTAGCTCACGGCGTAGGCAAAATAGTCGGCGCTGACCTTGGCCAGCTCCGCAGTGACGGACGCGGCGTCGAGATGCACGAACGGCTCCGACAGGCGCAGCAGCACCGTCAGCGAGTTCAGCATGAGTCCAAAGCTGCTGACCTTGCCTGGCGTGCGGTTCATGGCGGTTTGGCCATGGTTCGCGTCCAGCACGGCCTCAAACCAGTCAAGCACGAGACGCCGTACGGCAGCCGACTTGCGCACAAGCTTCTTCACAATGCGGAACTGCGTCTCGGTGAGCACCTGCGACACCGGATACGCATCGCGCGCGTACTGAATCGCCTCATTCAGCGGCATGCGCACAATGATGCCCAGGCCATGCAGAGCCAGCAGGCCGCCGTCGGCAACTGACGGCGTCAGAATGCGGGCCATCATCGTCTGCGTAATTGCCAGCGGCGTCAGCGGCCTCTCGGCGGGCAATTGCAGCAGCTGCTCGGCTACGCCAGGCGCGTCGAGCAGGGCCTCAAACGTCGCATAAATGGCGCTCGCGTCCGGATCCGCGAACTTCGGAGACGGCACGGACGCGAGCGCCTCTATGACGGTTGGTCTGAACGTCGTCTCGTCGTCGGCCAAAGCAGTAAAGAACTCCTGCACGAACGCGGGGTCGAGGCGGTCGCTCTTCACCATTGTGTACAACGCCTTGCCTAGGTCGCCGTAGATCTCGTCCTCCTCGGCAGCCGTGGCGCTGAGCACAGCGTACCGCACAATGATCTCGCGAACTTCCTTGGCGACGTCCGGCAGCACTTTGGCCACCGCATCGAGGCGGTTGTAGCTCGTCATTAGATACGTGAGCGGATCCGGCGCACGGTTCGGGCCCGTCAGCCGGTCCCAGATGAGCGAGTCAAGCTCGAGGTCGTTGAAGTGCGCCCAATCGGCGGCCCCATCCGTTTCTGGCCCGCCAAACACGAATGCGACCGACGGCAGCTGAGGCTTCTTCGCTGCCGCGGGCTTCTGCACGGGCTTTGGCAGCGGCTTTGGTTTTGGCTGCTCAGGCTGGGGCTGGGGCGGCGCCTTTACCTGCGGCTCCGGCTTTGCAGGCACGGCCTGTGGCTGCTGCTGCTGAGGCGAAGCCGCCTGCGGCTGCTGCTGCTGAGGCGGAGCCGCCTGCGGCGGGCTCTGGCTTGGCGCAGCTGGCTGCGCGTCGCCGTCTTTTGAGTCCGCCGACTCGGTCTGCGCCGCCGATTGAGCCCGCTGTCGGTCGAGCTGGGCAAGATTCTCAAGGCGGCGCCTACGGATCTCGTCGCTGTTCATTATAAGCCTGCCAAAACCGCTAATGCGCCACGAGGATTTGGGCAGCGACCCTCCGATTATTACCTCAGGGCATATGGCGCACGTGCTGCGCCGCAGAATGGAACCTTTGAGTTTCAGGCTCAGCATGAACTGGGGGCAAGAAACGGACAATTCGTTTCTCAATGTAAAACTGACTTTATAGTGAGCCGTAGGCTCGGTCATGCTTGATGCTCGTTCCCTAGTTGTGCGTTGCAGAGAGATCTCGCATGCGTCCTAATACACGTCCTCTCATCACACACACACACACACGCACATATATATGTGCGTATGCGCCCTTTTAAATACATAGTACTAAATTGCGTGCTTTAATTGACCTAACGACTTTTGCTGCGTATACCTATGTCTTCTGTTCTACTGAATTTAATAAGTGACTCAAGTGCTTATACGAACACTGACGGTTGTCGCGTGCTGTGCTCAAACTGGCTGGCAGGATTTTGGCTAAAAGAGAAGGTGCTTGGGCGTTCATATATTAAGACTGTTCATTCTAATTGCTCTAATTGTTAGCGAATACAGGTGGATGTGACCTTTTGTAGACGCGCGGGGGCCGGATCCGCGGCGCATTTTAAACCTTTTTGAACACGAACGTGAGATAGATCGAGCACGTCTCCAGCTGTTCTGCATCGAGCGTCGGGTTCCCGCGGCGGTCGATGAGGCGCTTGCTGAGGGCCTCGTTGAACACGCCCTCGGACTCGTTGATGCGCTTGTCGAAAAACTGGAGGAACGGCTCCTTCGATTCCAGCTCGAGGCCGTACTCCAGTGCCAGCTCGGCGAATTTGTCGAGGGGCACGACATATTCGGGCACGTTGTCCACGGCCTCGGACAAGAAAAAGGTGTACTTATTGCCGGCCAGGTTTTTGAACTCGCCGTCCGGGTTCGGCTCGTCGAACTTGATCTTGAACTTGCTGTTCCCCCACTCGGTGCGGCCCGCGCGCAGGTTCTCGGCCAAGTACTCGTAGTTCGGGATCGTGCCGAAGAAGCGGCCGCCCGGGCGCAGCGCGAACGAGACGTTGCGCAGCGTCTGGCGGATGCGCTCCTCCGTGTCGAAAGCGTAGTGCAGGGCGAATTGGCAGCTCACGCAGTCGACGGGGAAGGCGTCCGGGTGCACGAGCTCGGCCACGTCCTGGCCAAAGCAGTTTCCGACAATGAAGTCGACCCACAGCGTCTTCACCGTCTCGCGGTAGCGCTTTTTGGCGTCGGCAATGCTGACGTCGGCAATGTCGATGCCGATGAGGCCGTCGGCGCCGGCGCGGCGCCACTTCTCGAGGTCGCCGCCCTTGCCGCAAGCCATGTCGAGAACGACCTCGTACGGGTTCGAATTTTCGAAAATGAGCAGCCACTTCACGAAGTTGTTGAAGTTGCGCAGGCCGAGCAGGCTCGACGTGCGCCGGTTGTCGTTCTTGATCGAATTGTAGTGCGAGCGCACCGTCTCGTCGTTCTGCGCGCCGTACTGCACGCCCTTCGGCGTGCCCGTCGCGGCGGGCGGCTTGCGGCCCTTCGGCGCCGGCACGCCTGCGTACGAGCGCCTGCGGTCGGCCATCTGCTCGAGCATGTTTGCGGCAACAATTATGCCCACATCTGTCGTGCGTAGCCGGCCGCCATTATAGACGCCGCGCCGCACGCGATATTGCTAGTGAGGCGATGTGCCGGCGGGATGGTGCACTGGTGCAAGGGTTCCTGAATGGCCCCGACCCAGCGGCATAATGCCGGCGTATGCATAGCCATGCGCGCGTGCCCTGCACGTTGCGGGAGCCGTGCGAGGCCCCAACGCGTGCGACTCGACCCGTGCATGGGCCCCGGATTTTGCGCCGAGTATTTTCCGGGCCTCAGTGGCCCCGTAGGGAAATGCGAGCGGCCACTGCTCCGCGACCCCGCCGGCGCCTGCAGCCCGCCACAACAAGCCTCACTAATTTTCCGCCCTGAAGCCCCGCCGAATTGCGAGCTTTAATGCAGGTCGCTAGGTTTGCCTGAAAATCATTCTCCACACCGACGCACGCGCCTGCAACAGCAACTGCGCTGCCACGAGCCCAAATAATTAGCCGCATAGATCTCGGATCTGCGTGCCGCGCTCGGCGCGCGCGCGGCCGCCAGCCTCGTATGACGCGGGTAATCAGAACATAATCTCTGTTCATCACGACAAGAGCCCTTCACAGCCCCTCAATCACTCTACCAGCAAAAGGTTATTGCGCGCCAAAGGCGTGCTGCCGGGCTGCGAACCGCCGCATACAAAGTAGGAAAAATATGTAAGTCCGCGGCGGGCGCTGGCGCCGCGGGCCGCGGAGAAGCTATGTACGATGGGCATGTTTTAAAACGGTTTACTCGACGCTGGGGCCCAGGCTCTCCTTGATGAAGTTGGCAATGGCCACGGGCGGGCGGATGACGACCATGGTTCGTACGAGCTCGAGGACCTCTTGTGGCTGGACGCTCTTCTCGTAGAGGCCGAGCAGCTCCATGGGCTGCGGGTAGGACATGAGGGCGCGGTAGAAGGCGAGGGCCGCCTCGACGAGCTGGCCGCCGTTGACGAGCGTGTCGGCGCGGGCAATCTCGCTGAGGAAGAACTGCTCGCGCGCCTGCAGGTCGCGGGGCAGGGGCGACTCCTCGAGGCTCGTGTTGATGAGCTGCTCGATCTCCTGGCGCTGCTGCTTCTTCGACGCCTTCACGGCGTTGTCCTTCTCCTTGTAGAACTTCGTGTTTTTGCGGCGCAGCTCGCGGCGGAACTCGGGCGAGTGCCGGCGCTGGTAGTCGAAGTACACGAGGTACGACAGCGCGCCCAGCAGCACGGTGCTGGCAGTGATCGTGGCGGTCGATGGCATTCTGAGGCGACTGATTCGGCTGAAAAAATCGGGCTGCTACGTCCCCTGCCAGGCACCCGCTTGAGACGTCCCAAAGTCACGTCATGTGACACCACTGCTGGGCGGCGGCGGGCGAGGCAGGCAGGCAGGCTGCTGCTACTGCCGCTGCTACTGCTACTTGGCGGCGGCGAGCTGTAGCAGCTGCGTAGTTCTCCTGCGGTTCGGCAAGGCCGCCTTCGCCGCGGCGGGCCCCGCTCAATGCATTGCTGGTATATATTCCGTGCTGATGACAATAAATGCTTTATGGTACGTTCTTGATTAATACAACCCTTGCGGCGGCGCTTCACCGCTCCGGAACGAGCGTCTACGGAGCCGGATAGCCGCCTCCGCCCGCCAATCACGGTCCCTAAGTAATCTCCAATGCCATGCCTCGCAGTTCGCTGCTGCGCTACTCACGAGACGGCCTAGACGGCACACATACTACGCCTCAGCCCTCAGAACGCTGCACGGCCCGGACGCGGCGAGGCGTCTGCAACGCCCATTAAACAACTGAATGTCCGTGCGTGTTCTGAAAGAGCCGAAAAAAAATAATCACCTGTGCGGCGCGGCCCTGAGTCTGGGCCAGCAGCGCGCGGCCGCCTAATCTAGCGTCGAGCATGCCCCCCGTAATCGCAGCGCTGCGGGTTAGGGTGCTCCCTCCCCGCGGTGCGCGCGGTAGATCGCTGCGCCAGGTGCTTGCCGCCTGGCCAAAATGCAACTCCCGCCCGCCGCCGACCTGGCCGGCCTGCCGCGCGAGCAGCAGACGGCCGCGCTGGCGCTGCTTTTCGAGCCGTGCGAGACGCTCGTCGACTTTGTGCTGCCCGTCGTAAGCGGCGCCGCGTCGTGGCCGCAGCTCATCGAGCGCGTGCGCGCGCGCCTGCACACGCTCGACGCCGGCGACGCGCGCAGCCGGCGCATCATTGCGGCGCATCCGCGGCTCGGCGCTCGCAAGGTCGACAGCGCGCAGTCGCGCGCCGAGCAGGCGAGCCTCGGCGCCGAGGCGGAGGTGCTCGCGCACTGGAACGCCGAGTACGAGCGCGCGTTCCCCGGGCTGCGCTACGTCGTGTTTGTGGCCGGGCGCCCGCGCGCCGAGATTGTGGCCGACATGCAGCGGCGCATTGCCGAGCACGACTTTGCCGCCGAGGTGCGGCGCGCGTTCGACGCGATGTGCGACATTGCGCTCGACAGACAGAGGAAATTGCATGTAGACGTAAAGACAAGAATTTAAAGGAAGTAGTCAGGTGTCTTTCTGCTCACGCTGGGCTCGTCCGCGCGCGGGCAGGGGTCGTACTGCAAGAATGATGTGTAGAGGTCCTCGTCGAGCTCCATTATGGCGGCGAGGTTGCCGCAGCGGTAGCAGTAGTTCGGCGCGCTGAAAATCGTGACGACCTGCTGCTCGTGCGTCCATGCATAGCCCTCCATAACAAGCTGGTGCGCGCGCGAGATGAGCTGCAGGTTGTTGCGGTGGTTGAACTGCTCGCTAATGTCCTGGCCGAACGTGAACCCGGCGCCGCGCGGCGATACGCCCCAGTTTTGTCGCTCATCGGGGTCGCTCCACAGCAGGTCCGACATGGGCCCGTCGTGCGGCACCTCCTGGAACCGGTTCAACTGCCGAATCGCGTCTATGGAATCGATGTTCGGGCTCAGCCCGCCGTGCAGGCAGAAAATCTTGTTGTCCACGAGCGCCGTGATCGGCAAGTAGTCGAACAAGTCCGTCAGCATGCGCCACACCGTCGCGCTGCCGTACTTGCGCAGACACTCGTCGTAGAACCCATACACCTGCGTCGTTTGTCGCGACTCGTGGTTGCCCCGCAGGATTGTGATGCGCTTCGGGTACCGTACCTTCATGGCCACAAGGTAGCTCACGCTCTCGACGGAGTAGTACCCGCGGTCGACGTAGTCGCCCATGAAAAGATAGTTCGTGTCCGGGCACGGCCCGCCCACGCTGAACAGCTCCATCAGGTCGTGAAATTGCCCGTGCACGTCGCCACACACTGTGACGGGTGCCTGCACGGGCTGCACGTTTTGCTCAAATTGCAGAACGTCCTTGGCCATCACGCACAGCCGGTGCACGTCCTTCTCGCTCAGCGGCTTGCACTGCTTCAGCGTCTCGAGCCACGAGTCCAGGTCTCCGCGACTCTCCGCCACGGAGGCAACGCTCCCGTTCGGTCCGGCCGCAACGATTTGGCCGTCGCCCTCCATATGCACGTCGGGATCAATATCCATGCTGCTGCTGATCAAGGACGGAGAGTTGTGTGGAGGCTCTCGGGTGACAAATCCTCAAGACATCACTTCACCACCACCGCCCACCACCATGCCTGGGCGCCACACGACGCGCACCCTGGCTTATTTACTGCCGAATATGTCATGAACCGTCGGCACCGCGGACTCAGTGGCGACATGGCTCTACGAAACAGATTGAGAAAATGCTGTGAACGGCAAAGTATATCTATTTTTGGTAGACGCCGTAAACAAACGTAAATAAACAAACCGCGCGCGCCGCATACCACACAGCCGCTACAAATGCGCTAAAAAAAAAAAAAAATGAAGAAGTAACTAGATATTTAGCAGCGGCTACACAAGAAATTTGCGTGCGCTTGGCCGGCGCGTCTGTTGCCCGTGCAAGCTGAGCAGGTTTGGGAACGGAGCGGGGCAAAGCGCAACAACACGTTTGCTGCTGTTGGCGCTGGCCTGAGGCGCTGGCCGCAAATGAAGTAGCCAATGTTAAGCCGCGCGTCCGATGGCCTCTGCCGTGGTCGCATTTGCTCTACTCGCGGCCGTGAAAAGGCACTGCTATGGACCCTCGTTTCTATTTGTTCGTCGCACCTATTGCGCAGTATGTAGCATGTTAGTTAGAGGCCTCGCCAATACACAAGCGTCGAAACTGTCTGTGCGAACCCCTGCGTGTGTTCCTGCGTGTGTCCTGCTGCTGTGCAAGGTGTCCTCAGCACTATGCGACCTAAATAGGAAACTTAGACTGACCGATGCACGCGAAGCCTCACTCGGTGCAAACCAAGAGTGACGCCTTAATGTAAATTCCTTCGAGCCGTTTCTTTGAACTTTGGCATGTCGTTTCAACTCTTTCCGCAGCCGCCGGCTTCGGCCGTGCGCGGGCGCGACCTAAAGTTCCCGCCGCCGCTGCCGCGCAAACCCATCCGCGGCGGCCACTACTGCTGCGAGCCGTATGTTCGCCGCCTGCATCCGTACGAGCAGCGCATTGAGGAAGACGACCAATCATGCTGGCAAAAAGTGTTCTGTGCTGGGTAGCGCGCACGCAAGCCGAAACTAAACGGAACAAACGGGTCTACTTACATACTACTGGGTTCTTTCTTTTTTTATTAACTGATCTACAGGCCTGGGCGCCGCGCGGCCGCAGGCAGGACATGTCCTACTCCGCCTATTCCTGCGTGTCGCCGAACTTCTCGATGATCTCCGTGACAAGCTCGTCGAACTGCTGCTTCGCCTTCTCCTCGCCGTCGCTCGGCTTGAAGAATTTCGCCGACGACACCTTGTGCCGGATGTCGGTCGTGCGGGACGCGAGCTTGCTCCAGTGCGCGCCACTGGCAATTGCCTTCTGCGCCTCATCGTAGTACGTCGTGAACACGCGCATCATGTGGTGCGTCTTCCACACGGGGCAGAACGCATCGTAGTCGCTGTACCCGTTCTGCTGCAGGAAGTCGTCGTTGATGAGCGCTGCCGTGTCGAGCGTGATCTTGTCGCCGTCGCCGAGGGCCGACTTGCCGACAAGCTGCACGACCTGCTCGAGGTCGTGCGCCTTCGAAATGATCTCCTTCAGGCTTGTGCGCAGCTGCGGGTAGTCCGGGTAGTTCTGCGAATAGTACTTGTTCAGCACGTCCGTGTACTTCGAGTACGAGTCGGCCGTGTTGATCGACGGGAAGTGCTTGCGCTGCGCCAGCTTTTTGTCAAGACCCCAGAACACCTGCGTGATGCCGAGCGTCGCCTGCGTCACGGGCTCGGAGTAGTCACCGCCCGGCGGCGACACGGCGGCCACAATCGACACGCTGCCGAGCCGCTCGGGCGAGCCCAGCGTCTGCGCCTTGCCCGCGCGCTCGTAGAAGCTGGCCAGCTTCGTGCCCAGGTACGCAGGGTAGCCCTGGTCGGCCGGCATCTCGCCGAGACGGCCGCTGATTTCACGCAGCGCCTCGGCCCAGCGGCTCGACGAGTCGGCAATCATCGACACGTTCTTGCCCTGGTCGCGGAAGTACTCGGCAATCGTGATGCCCGTGTAGATGGACGCCTCACGCGCGGCGACGGGCATATTACTCGTGTTGGCAACGAGCGCCGTGCGCTTCATGATCGGCTCCTTGCGGCCGTCGATCTCGACGTCGAGCTCGGGGAACTCCTTCAGCACCTCGGCCATCTCGTTGCCGCGCTCACCGCAGCCGACGTAGATAATGATGTCCGAGTTCGAGAACTTCGACAAACTCTGCGAAATAACCGTTTTGCCCGCGCCGAACGCGCCGGGAATGCACGTCGTGCCGCCCTGCACCATGGGGAACAGCGAGTCCAGCACGCGCTGGCCCGTGAACAGCGGGTAGTCTGCCGTCACCTTCTCGGAAACGGGCCGCGGCACCCGTACGGGCCAGATATGATACATTTTGTAGTCCGTCTTCTTGCCGGCGAACTCGAGCTCGAGCACCTTCTCCTCGATCGTGTAGCTGCCCTTCTCGGCAATCCACGTCACAGTACCCTTCGCGCGCGGCGGCAGAATGATCTTGTGGTCCGAGACAAGCGAGTTCTCGACGGCCGTGCCGTAGACGTCGCCGCCGCTAAGGTGGTCACCGACCTTGATTCCCGCCTCCGGCGTGAACTCGTACTTCTTCGAGCGGTCCAGCGCCGGCACGGAGATACCGCGCGGGATGTAGATGCTGTTCGAGGTCTCCTTGATCGCGCGCAGCGGGCGCTGGATGCCGTCGCAGATCGTTTCCATGAGGCCAGGCCCGAGCTCGACGCTCAGCGGCTCGCCTGTGCGCAGGACAGGGTCACCGACAAGCAAGCCGGATGTCTCCTCGTAGACCTGGATCGTGGCCTTGTCGGCCTCAATGCGGATGATTTCGCCGACAAGCTCCTCGTGGCCGACCTTCACGAGCTCGTACATGGCGCAGCCCAGCATGCGCTCGGCCACAACGACAGGACCGCTGATGCTGAAGATCGCACCATGCTGGGCATCCGAGTCGTCGAGGCTTGCGTTCTGCACAAACTTATTCGCCGTGGCAACACTCATTGAATCGGTGTGCGCGAGCCAACGGGAGGGATGAAGCAAATGGCCCGCCGAGCTGGTCTGTTACGTCATCTGATAAGGGCAGGGGCGGCGCGGCCAGGCGGCGTCAGCCAGGCGGGCCGAATGCGCGATGCGTACACATGCGTCCACGAGCCGTTTATTCCGCCACACACGCAGTGCATGCGCGAGTCCGTTACACTGCGTCCTCTCATGGCATTGGGTGTGGCGAATAGCGCCTTAAACCGGTGACTAAATGTAAACATGCGTGTGCTGTCATGTACTCTAGCATACGTCCTAGCACGTAATACACGCGTCGCCATTCGGCACTGCTTCGAAGCTTCGAGCTTGTGGAGTCACCTCAACGCTGCCTTTTGCATGCATAGCCACGCTGCCTCGTCTCGGCATGCTGCGACTGCTAGCTTACTTATTATTTGCATTAGCGCTGCGACAGCGGCTGGCGTTTTGGAACAGTTTGTAGCGTTACAGACTGTACTTTGGTTTACATTGTTTCTTTTTTGGAGTTGGGTTGCTCGGATGTGCTACCTGCGGACGTGTCTGCCGCCTTGGCGGGCCGTTGCGTCTGCAGGCATGCCGGTCCAAGCGCAAAAGGTCTAGCAATGAACCACGTTGCGTGGCAGTTCGTCATTTCCAGTTATAATTTAAATTAGAAGGTTTAGGCCTTGAGAGCGTAGGCGCGCTTGGGGAACGCCTTCTGCTTCTTCTGCGTGCGCAGAGTCTTGGCGTTCTCCTGCTGGGGCGTCATTCGCCGGCGCAGAGCACGCGTGAGCTTGGGGCGCATGTCTTTAGGAAGGAGCTTGGGGTCCGTGATGTTCGCGGCGACCTGCGCGCGAGCGTTCAGGTTGATGACCGTAAGCGTGCGGGCAATGCTCTTGCGCACGCGCTTGATCTCGCCGGCGCGCACGTTCTGCTGCTTGGCGCGCAGGTTCAGCAGGTTCTCCTTGAGGTCCTGGAGCTGGTTCTTGAGCTGCTCCTCAGAAAGGCCCCTGATATCCTTCACCTTGATGTCCGACATTTCTTATGCAATGAGATCTCTGAAAGTCCAATTTCCCAGAACTGTTTTCCACTTTCGCCCACCGCCGGCCGGCCTGCGTCACCCGTGACTGTATGAATAATCACATGGGACGACTCACTTCCGCTGGGACAAAAGCCCTAAAACGTGCCACGTGTCGTCGACGGGAAGAACCCTAGGCGGGCGGCACCGGCTCACTAAGCTCGCTCGTCCCAGCTCGTGACACGTCGTCGTCCGCTGGCTGACACGTCGCGGGACAGGGCAGGACCCGGCACGCGTCGCCGCGACGAAGATTTCATATCGACGATCGCGCCCCCTTATCTTGCGCCCTGCTCTTTTAGTCCTCACGCAAGCACCTGCGCAGTACAGCAATCGCATATAAAAATGCGGGAGCGGCCAGACGTGGCACCCACAGCCACGAGAGCAAGCCCTACGAATAAAAAAAAAAACGAGATTTGAAGTAAATTAGACATAGCGCAAGTTATTTTTTACGAAGATTAACGGCAGGACGCTGTACGTCATTCTTAAACGCGTCCCCATTTTTTTCTTCTTTTCTTAGGGTGCCGTCACGATAATCATCGCGCTAACGCGACGCGGCGCGTTAATGGAAAACTGCCTAAACCTCTTACCTCCCAGGCAGAAGCAGCCGCCTGCACGGCCGGGTTTTTGTGGCTCTTTATTTGTTATTGGGATGATTACGTAAAGGGCGACACCTCATCGCGGCGCCGCCTCCTCGCCTTTCGTTTCGATACCCCCCACTCCTTCTTCTCCCCTCACGTTTTGACAAGTAGCCACAGATGGGATTGTCGTTCTCGAAAATTTTCGCGGGTCTTCTGGGCCACCAGGAGATGCGCATTCTAATGGTCGGTCTGGACGGTGCCGGTAAGACCACGATTCTGTATAAGCTGAAGCTGGGCGAGCTCGTGCACACCATTCCCACAATCGGCTTCAACGTCGACACGATCGAGTACAAAAACATCACGTTCACCGTATGGGATGTCGGTGGGCAGGACCGCATCCGTCCCCTGTGGAAGTACTACTATCAAAACACGCAGGGCATCATCTTCGTCGTGGACTCGAACGACCGCGACCGCATTGGCGAGGCCCGCGAGGAGCTGCAGCGCATGCTCAACGAGGACGAGCTGCGCGACGCCATTGTGCTTGTCTTCGCCAACAAGCAGGATATGCCCAACGCGATGAACGCGGCCGAGATCACGGAGAAGCTGGGCCTGCACTCCCTGCACAGCCGCGAGTGGTACATCCAGGCCACCTGCGCCACGCGCGGTGACGGTCTGCTCGAGGGCTTCGAGTGGCTGTCGTCCAAGTTCAAGAACCGCTAAGCCGCGCGCCCGCCTGGCCCCGCCCGCGGTAGGCTCGCCGCGGCGCCTTTGCGCATAAGTTATACACGCTCGCCAAGCTCCAAATCCAAACCACTTGTTTCCGTAATGAATATAGTTAAGCTGAAGGCTGGCTAAGCTAAAAGTAGTAGGATTGCGCCGAGCATGTTGAGGCGCGCGCCGCCGCGGCGCGCAGCGTTGTTTTGCGCTTTTGCCAGCCGCGGAGGGCCCGCCGTCAACGCGCCGCCCGCGCCCGAGCGCGTTGCGTTTGGCGCGGCGGCCGGCGCAAACGGCAGGGCAAATGGCGGAGCCGCGACTGCAGGCGGCGCCGCGCCCGTGCTGCTCACCACGTCTGCCGTCGTGTTCGCGCTTATGCTCGTGTTGAACGTGCCAGTAAGACTGCTCGCGGGGCTCTGCTGTGGGCTTGTTGGGCTGCTCGTGCTGCTCGTGCTGCTCGTGCTGTTTGCGTGGTTGCTGGCGCGTGTGTACTTCGGCGCATCGACTGCCTGCGGCACGCTGCCCTCAATTGCCTCGACCTGGGAGTCGCGAGGGTGCTGCGCCGCATTAGCGAGCGATACCTCGTGGTTCTCGAGATCGTACACGACGTATGCGCCAATCAGGAACCGGTCGCCGAGGATGTACGGATAGCCGAATGTCGCCTGCACGCCGAGGCGGCACTCGCCGCTCGTCGGAAGCGTGCCGTCTGCATTCAACGAGTCCGGGTCCACGAGGTTCTGCACTGGCACGGAAATGCGTGCCCCGCTGAAGTCGAATTCCAGCGCGTCGCGGCTTGCGGCCAGGAGGCTGCACTGCACGGAGGCCCCGACATACAGATCCAAGGCCTTCGGATCAATGGCCCGCACAATGGCCGTCACCATGTCAATGTGCAGAATAAGCTCGGTTGTGCCCGAATCGAGTAGCACCTGCTGCGGCGTGCTGTAGACGGCAGAGTTGTTGTGATATATGCCGTCGAGGGACACGAAGAACGCCTGCGGCTGCGTGATCGGCACCGTATACAGCTGTCCGTCGTATTTCGAGTGATCAACGCCGCCAAACAACACCTGCCCCGTGGCTGAGGACGCTGCGGACTCGCCCAAGTAAAGCGAGTACGCCAGGGCGCTAATGAATCCCTGCTGCTTCAGCTGCACAGGGATGTTAGCGTAGTGAGCGCCTGCCTCGTTGCCCACGTAGCCAATGCCAAATACGGGCGGGTCCGAAGTGGCCGTCTCGGCGTATGCAAAGTTCGCGCCTTGGACGGCGACACTATTCGACAGCTGCAGAGTGTCCTCGGCATAATATCCCTGCGCACCGCTCCCGTCCCCGTACGTTATGCGAAAGGGATCGCTTAGGTTCGCTTTAAAGGTGGACGATAATTGCGGGTTGAACGGTGCCGGAATCCAGAGATCGCTGCTTCCCGTGTCAATCTGCACGGTGGCCTTCTGCGGCGGCGTGCCCAATTCCAAGGTGACGCCGTACCAGGTGCCGTGGTTGCCAACGCTGATGTCGGGATCCGCGTATGCGACCTTTGAAGTTCCTGGCTTCGCGAGACTTGCGTTCACGCGGACTTGACGGTGCAAGTCGAGAGCAACAGTACCACCAGCAACGGAATGTGCGTAGAAGACGCCAAAACACAGTAGCGCGAGCATATAGACCAATGTCGCAGCCTCACGCTCATTTTGATTCCCTATATAGGCACGAGTTAAGATTTCCGCATCTCAACGTAATCTTGGATTAGCAGAAAAAGGTGCAGTTCGCGCTAGATCTATGACGCGACCCACGACGCAATCTAATGTGCGTCGCTGGCGCCTCAGCCAGCTAGTCAGTATATAGACTTAACGGTGCAGCCCTAGCAGCGACGCCGAGTACGCAGCTCCACGGGCGAATGTGATTCAGGTTCGCAGACTCGCTTGTTGAGTCTCGTTTCATTTCGTCCGGGGTAGTGCAGAACTATATCTGCGGCGCCGCGCTTAGTTGCACCTGCAAGCGCGTTTCAGCCTTATAACCTAATATGCACGGCGTTTCATGACCTGAAGCAGCTACCATACTACAAACCGCCGTAAAAAAAAAGAATGAAAGTTGCAACGAGGTATGTATGTACACATGTGTGTGTACACATGTGTACGACGCTAAAAAAAGAAGCCTGAAGACCGAATATGTACACTGTCCCCAACATTGTTATCAATTGCGCCAACTTTGTGCGTCCACGAGCAGAACTCTTTGGATGCGAGGCCGACGCAGTGCTCTCTCTTATTTGAAACATTGTCATTTTTAGCACTGTCAAGCTAGTCAGGTCGGATTGCTATATATTGAATTTCCATCACCCATACGCTACCACACTTTAGTTGCTATTTAGCGCTACCATTTCTGAAAGTCAGTCCCACAGTGTGTCCCCTCAGCGATAAGACCCTGCGACCACGATCCGCGCCCGCGTCCACCTCCTCCTCCTCCACTGTCAACCGCTTTTTGGCACGTGACCGCGGCACTGTAATAACGACGAGCCAGCCCCACGACGACGAGCCATACGTTGCAGAGGATTGGCTCAGGCTCAGCGATGCCGTCGTTATCGCAGCAAGAGATTGCGAAGTACTGGGAGATCTTCCAGCAGCAGAACCCTGTCAATGGACTGCTTCCTCGAGCCCAGACAATGTCTGTGCTGCAGAACTCGCAGCTACCGGCGAACCAGCTCGATAAGGTGTGGGAGCTCGCCGACATTGACGGCGACGGCAAGAC
This sequence comes from Entelexis sorbosivorans, assembly GCA_030555795.1. Lineage (NCBI taxonomy): Eukaryota > Fungi > Ascomycota > Dipodascomycetes > Dipodascales > Trichomonascaceae > Entelexis > Entelexis sorbosivorans. Next base: position 12,775 of record JANIVK010000071.1, on the reverse strand, counting down.
CGACTTTGAAGAGTTCTGCGTTGCAATGAGGCTCGTGTTCGACCAGCTGCAGCATGCGCAGGACCCTATTCCCTCAACGCTGCCGGCGTGGCTCGCACCGGCCTCAAAGCAGCATCTGCTCGAGGCAAAGCAGGCGCTTGCCGGCAACGCGCCACTCTCGTCGGGCGACAGCGGCAACCTGCTTGACATGGACGACGATATGTCGCTGCGCACAGACTTCAATTGGTATATTGGGCCGTCGGACCGCCGCGAGTACGAGGCGGTGTACTCGGTGAATGCAGATAGCCGCGGGCGCGTGTCCTTCGACTCGTTCACGGAGCTGTACTCGACGCTGAACGTGCCATCCACTGACATATCCTCGGCGTGGAACCTTGTGAACCCGAAGAGCGAGGAGAAGATCGACAAGGAACAGTGCATTGTGTTTCTGCATATGCTGAACCAGCGACACCAGGGCGTACGGCTGCCGCGGTCGATCCCGGCATCGCTGCGGGCGACGTTCGGCAAGGAGAACATTGATTACGACCTGGGTGGCCGGTCTGCCGAGGTGCGCAAGCCGCAGCCCGCGGCCGCGTCGTCGAAGTCGTCGTTTGCCGAGGGCTACCTATCGCGCCTCGGGCTGGGCGGCCGATCGCAGGCCTACTCGACGGGCGGCACGGACTTCTCGTCGACAAAGGACAGCGATTGGGAGGAAGTGCGCCTGAAGCGCGAGCTGGCGGATCTGGACGCGCGGCTCGCCAAGATCGAGAGCGCGAAGCAGGAGCGCAAGACGGGCGCGTCGTCAAAGACGGCGCTCGTGCGCCGCGAGCTGCAGCTGCTGCTCGAGTACAAGGAGCAGCAGCTGGCGAAGCCCGCAGCAAAGGGCGGCAGTACGGACCTGTCGGCCGCGCGCGAAGAGGTCGACATGATGGCCGAGCAGCTCGGCGTGCTGAAGGAGCACTTCCGCAACCGCGAGCAGCAGCTCAGCGACCTGAAGCAGGAGCTGGCCGCTCTGTGAGCCTGGCCCTGCGCGAGCGGCACGAGACTGCGGAGCGGCACGAAAGCGCTCACACGACGCAACAAACTACTCTTCAGGTTTTGGGCAGCGCAACTACGCTTAGCGTGCCTGTGTAAAGCATAACATGATACATACAATTCGCTATTACGACTGTGTTGATTTGATCTAGGGTGCCGCGGCTGGCGCTGCGTGCGTTCGTTCCAATCAGCCGGCCTAGCTGTTCTTTTTCTGGTCCGTGACGTCCTCGGGCTCGGGCTCGGGCAGGCGGAACTCGTCCGGGCGGTCGTCGCGGCCGGGACCGACGGGCTCCCAAGCACTCGCGTCGCCGAAGTTGCGGAACGCCTGCGTCAGCTCAACCGGCTCATAAACAATTCGCTTCTTCTCTTCGTCCCAGCGCACCTCCGTGTAGCCCGAGAGCGGGAAGTCCTTGCGCAGAGGGTGGCCCTCGAAGCCGTAGTCCGTGAGAATGCGGCGCAGGTCCGGGTGCTCCTCGAAGAACACGCCGAACATGTCGTACACCTCGCGCTCGTACCAGTTCGCCGACTCGAACAGGGCGGTTGCCGAGGGCACCGTGCTCAGCTCGCTGGCGTACGTCTTTACGCGGATGCGCGAGTTGTGTCGCACGCTCAGCAGGTTGTACACGACCTCGAACCGGTTCTCGCGGCTGGGGAAGTCGGCGCCGGTGATGTCCACGAGCGCCTTGAACTGCGCCGCGTGGTGGTCGCGTAGGAACCGCAGCACGGGAAGCAGGGCCGACGGCGCCACGTTCAGCGTCAGCTCGTCCTTCCACACCGTGAACTGCTGGATCAGCTTCGGCATCACGCTCACAATGTACCGCCCGTACCTATGCAGGTCCTTCGACACCTCCAGGTACCGGTCGGCAACGTTTTCGAGCTCCACGCGCGGTACACCGGCCTTCACGCGCGGCAGATCCGCAAGCGGCGTGATCCCATCGGGCGCATCCTGTACGGCCCGACGAGGCGCAGGTGCGGTGGAAAACAGCCGCGCATCGCGGGCTGCCAGCCGGACGCAGCGGGCGATTCGCAGCGACCTCTGCATCTTTGATTATAATGTGGTGTGAATTTCCGAAATCGTGATTGGTATGGACGCGTGATCAAAGGTCACACGCACTCCGGCTGGACTCGTAGTTAGTACCGCAGAACAAACGCGTGCAAATAGTGGTCTACGAAGGTGTCAAAACCGCTGGTGTTCTAAAACGAAATTACACGATTTGCATAATTAGCCAAAATGTGGTGCTATGCGCCGTAGTGCAAGCCCGAACATACTGTTGACGCGCGTTTGGCCGGCTACGCGGGACTTACTACCATATATATATATACATAAATGAGCTGTTTCCAGGGAAACCATGAGCTGCGTCTACAAGCTACGGCATTCGAATGTCTATTTGCTACTCGAATGTTATATTTGAGGGTACGGGTTGTGCCACCCACAAGTATGTAGAGCTGCGGTCCGACCACCGCGGCTACACCTGAAAACCGACACGGCTTCTGCGCTTATTGCCATGCTAGCAGCCCGCTAGCAGCCTGTTAGCAGCCTATGTACACAATGCAGTGCTTCGCTTGCCTGCTTTTATACTTGAACGCTAGTGCCCGATCTCTTTTCCCAGCTCGCGAAAGCGATGCTCGTGATACACGAGAGGCTCGAGCGAGCCCAGAATGACGTCCCGAACACGCGCAATCACCACCTCGTGATCTTGCACCCGCACCGTGCTGTCTATGTCGCACACGAGCTGAGCAGCAGCTCCGCGAATGGCCGGGATGCCCTCCGTGCCGGGCTCGGCACTGAAGAGATGCGAATATTTGTCGAACGGGTTCATGTTGTGTCCCTCTTTTAGCCGCCCAGCAAACGCCTTGGCGAGCAAAACGTTCTCGGGCGTCGCGCTGAGCATGTTCAGCACGGCGCGGTTCCGCCGGTGCATGAGCTCGGCCGTGCGCGACGGAATCTGACAGTTGAACGTCATGAACATGTCGGGCGGACCCATCGATAGCGACGTGAGCGACGAAATCGTCATGCCTGCCAGCTGCGATTCGTACGCGGTTGTGATCACCGTCACAGGGGACGCCGAGTGCCGCAGCACCTTGTACAGTAGATCCTTCATTACGTTCCTCACACTCTCAGCGCATTGCTCTTGAGTTCCTGAAACTGGGTGAACCGCAACAAATAGCCGCTTGAACTTCACTATCCCCCACTAGAACTAACTAGCTGAGAAGCGCTTATGTTAGCAGCCCGGCCGTAAAGAAGTCGCGGTCCTGGTAGGCCATGAAAAGGTATACTCCTAAGGGCCCGGCTGTGTCCCTTGAGGACGCAATTAAGCAGGTGCCAGCTTGGCCACCAAAAAGGCCTAGACGTGCTCGCGCTAAACCTGCAGAGCGTACGGGTAAACCGTCCCAGCACTCCCTCCCGGGCTTTCACGATAATGTCTATGCTCGTATGCTTGCCGCCAAGCCAAAGATGGACCTCGTAACTAGACACCTCTACCCATCCACAATGTTGACGAAGATAGGCCTCACGGCGGCCGACGAGGTTGGGGCTAAAAGTCCCCACACAACATTTCTCGGGCCGCGACTGTGGGTCTCCGCCGCTGCGAAGTCAGTTCCTAAACAGGCAATAGGCCGCCTCCTGTCGAAAAATCCGCACCTGGGCAGGCTAAGCCCCCAGCCAGCGTTCTACGAAGAAGCACAAAAGGTCCTCCTCAACGATATCAAGGACCTGCTGCGCGAGTATGAAGCGCATCTGCCTCCGCAAGACCGGCGCGTTGTTTGCTATTTAGCGCGCGACGCCGCAAGATCCTCCGAGCCAATAATTGACTTAGCGCAGACTCCGGAACTGCAGTCGCTCAGCCTCCCTGCCGAAATTCGCAGCTCGCCGGCCGGGCTGCACCTCGCGGGATTCCTTGTAAAATATACACACCTCTATGGGAAACCACGATGAGTGAACAGTACATGCGAGTGGTATTTATTTATTTTTTCGAAATTAGTTTTTGCTCAAAGGACAAGTTGTATAAGTTTTCGCGCGATTGTCGTGTGCTAAGGCAGCCCATAGAGAACCCATGCTGCCGAAGTCAGGTACGGCAGCATACACGCCTTGCGCGCCTCCCAAAGCGCCTTTCCAACGTGCTCGTTGTCGTCAAACACGCGGCTCAAAAACTCCGCTGTAAACCGATTGCAGTCCTTGTCCTTGACGTTCCACAGCGTGCCCATAACTATGCGGCTTCCGGCTACCGCATAGCTAGTCACAATGTCTTTGTTGAAGAGCGGGTACTGAATAGCCACAGAACTACAGCCGAACAAATAGACGGCTGTTTGCGTGAGGAACAGTCGCCGGATTGCCACAGGCTCGGCCAGCATAGAGCCCGAGCCGTGGCCAACGTACACGAGGCTGCTGGACTTCACGAACGCGTCCACAAACTGCTCACGAGTCGGCGCAGTGCCAATGAAGCCCCGCCATCCCCGCAATCGAAACTCTGTGTCGAACTTCTCCTGCGTCCGGGGTAAGTTGCCGTGCGGATTCAAGACGACTGTGACTCGATCGTTCTGCTTCAGCGTGTCTACTTCGCGCTGCTTAGCCCACTCGTCCACCTGGTTAAGTGACAAGGCCCGGGTCACTGAGCACCCCTGCAGGACCGGCAGCATCTCCCACGGAATGACGCTGGCTTTGCGGTCGCAAACAAGTACTATGTGCTTTGATGCGGCCTCGCGCTCAGCCTTAGGCGCGGCAAACCTTCGTACCTGTGCGCGTACATCGGCCATGAGCGCCTGCAAGTCCAATTCATCCACAGAAATAGATGCTCCCTGCACAACCAGATTGTCAAACAGAGCACACAAAAGGTCCTGAAGCTGGTCAAAGCTGTCTCGCAGTGAAGCGTCTCGTATACACGCACCCAACGCGGGACTAAGCACAATATCATCCGGGCGAAGAGTCGGAAAATGGGCCCGCACTGAACTCCTCAGTCCATCAAGCAGTTCGCAGCCCACGTCTAGAGCTCTAGGCCGAGGACTGAATAGCGTTCCAAACCCGCCAATCCAGCTGCGTTGCACGGAGAGAACTGCTTTCTGCATCCTGTCGTCTAGGGCATACTGCAGCTTCCAGAAGCGCTCGCGTTCATTGCTCGTGTCCTCGCTCACTTCTATGGATCCCGCCTCTTCGACTATGCTTTTGATCTCGGCAGTAACGCTCGCGTACGTCACAATCTGCTTATCACTCGTTCGCAGCCCAGCACGGGTCACAGGAAGACGTACCGTTACTACGTCGGCTCCTTGCTCGCGGCGCGTTATGACTAGGCTGTGCGCTGCATCGAAACGCAAGCTGAGACAAATAACATTGTCAGGTACTTTGGTGAGCTGTGAATTTTTGAAGGAGGCTCCAGCTCCACTCTGCTGGCTCAGGTACTCACGCATCGCCTGGATGGGCTTCCCTTGTGTTTTTTCTGCCGCGTAGGGATCCAACCTTTTCACCGTTGCCGGAGAAGCGCGTAAGCTCGCGGCGATGCAGGTAAGCGGCAACATCTTCTCTGAAATCTTGAGCTCGTCGATCCAGTCTAAGCCAGACATACCTGCCGTGAGTCTTGCCAAGCTAGAAAGTTGCGCCTGCGCGGTCTTTCGCTCGCCTGTGAGTTTCAGTCGGCCTCGGTATGCAGCCAGCGACGGTACTGCCATGACCGATTCAGTAGCTGAGCCAAGCATAGGGTCAGCGTACATTGCATCATAAAGATGCTCGAATTCCTTTTCGAATTGAGCAAGCCCTTCAGCATTGGGCTTGGCAAGTACTATTGTCGAAATGGATTCCACGATCTCATCGAGGCCGTCACCCAATGGCTCATTCTGGCCAAATTTGTCGTCCACTGCAGTTTGCACCATGTTTTCAGGTAGCTGCAATTCGTCAAGCATAAAGCACCGAAGCGCGCGGCGATAGGCGCGAAAGCGTACTCCAGTCTCTCCGAAAAGCTCTTGAGCTCTGATAAGCGCTGTTTGCAGAGCACAATATGCACCGAAGTGGTCTCCTACGTTGCGCAGAATGCGGAATGCCTGATATGCAGCGTTGATGGCTTGTAAAGGGCTCATGTGGCGTCGCGCCGCCAACAGCACAACGGCCACTTCGCTTCCCAGCAAGCTGTCATCTTCTTCATGTAGTGCTAGCGAAATTCCTAGTTGCTCCGCTAGGTCAATGAATGCATGTTGCTGAAGAAGGCTGTCAAAAAAGTCGATGCGACAGTTCGCGTATGTCTCGGGGTCTGACAGAAGTGAGGCCATTTTGCTGCAACGCTTGTATGCGTCGGCAGCACTGCTTGCCGCCAGAGCGCAGATTGCAACTGTCAACATGCGCACATGTATGTCGAGCTGATGGTCATTATGATACGAGCTGAGCTCTTGCTCGTCGAAGCAAGCGCCATAGTTCAGCGCATAAACCTCATGCAAGCGGACTCTTTGTGTTTTGGAGCGCAGAGGGCTCTGTAATGCAAGACGCATTAGCCGTTCAATTCCTCTACGGCGACTAGCTCCGTCGCCGCGGGGCATCGCCGCCGTGCTGGATGCCGTCGGTCTTGAGAAGACCACCAATAAGTATGCAACATAAGAGCGCGCTTCGCAGTCGCCTAGATCAACTACTGCATCTGCGAGTGACTCCCAGTCGCTCAGTTTATCCACTAAGCGTGCAGCTCCAGTGAGACGCGCGTCGTAACCGTCGGGCCCAGTTTCACCTGGATGCAACTCGGCCCTCTTCGCACAAAGCGACAACCCACGCGCCAGCGCCGCGAACGCGGGCTTGCCATACTTTACTCCGGCGACACAGATGCGCTGTAGCTTGTCGAATACGTACTCGGAAGGCTCTGCGGCCATGGCCTCGAGATCCAGGGCAGTGGCTAATATCTGCACGACAACAGAGTGGCTCTGAAAACTGCGAGCCAGGTTGCTCAAAATATTCGACGTAACATACCTGGACTTGTCGGTCTGGATACGGTTTTGGTCGGTTGAAGCCGCGTGCAGCCGCGTCAGCCATTGTGCCATTTCCGCGGGGGCCAGACTCTGCAGACGCGGAACATTCTTTTTTATGTCCGCAGTCGATACTAGCAGGTCAATTGGTGAAGCGCATTCTGGCGACGTAGGTGTGGCCGGCGCTGCTGTGATCACTGCGGCGCGTTTGGAATCGGGCCGAAGCGGCTCTGGAAGTTCGCTGCAGAGTTGGTCAAACGTATTAGTGAGTTTCAGGACTCGCAAAATGTAGTCGCACCTGCGGCGATTATCAACAATGATCTTCTGGCTGCTCATTTCGTTCACAAGCTTAACTAAAAGCTGTGCCTGTTTCACCACGGGTCTTCTGCGCGTCACGAGAAAGTCAATGGCTGCGAGCCTGCCTGTGTCTCCACACAAAGCAATGTCGTTGAGCGCCGCCAGCGGCACAGTTGCATTTGCATCCTGTACTAGCAGGCGGCATGCTTGTCTGCGCAGGACCCGCGCCAGGTGAGATTGGTCGGTTATGTCGCTGAGGATTATCTCTAAGGTCGCCTTTGGAGCTGTAAACCCACTAAGGGCCTCGTACACTCGACGTATCTCAGCTTCAGGGCTCACCTTTTGTCGTATTAGTACCTCTATCGCGTCAATGTATCTCTTGCAGGCGCCGACGCGGTCGCTGCGCGCGGCGGACTCGAACAGCCGCGCATACTCTGCCCGGTCGATTTGCGCCGTCTGAACGTGGGCCGCCATTCGCGTCAGCGCCTGCTCCGGCGAGCACTCTAACGCTGCCATTCACGAGTAATACCCCACCAACACACCCCAGACAAAGCTAACCAGCGCTCACTTACGCGTCCTGGCCCTTATTTTCGGCCGTCGCGAGTCCACGCGCTAGGGTTTTGCGAAACGTAAACAAAGCGTTTGGGCGTTGGGAGGAGACGCTGCAACGGATCCTAAGTTTAGCGCTGGGCAAGGGCTCGGACCGATGAAAGGGCGGCCAAGCGTGCTGTCGCCCAGAGTCACCATTTGCAAGAGAAAGGCAGCCAAATCGCGCGCGCTTGACAGATATGAAGGTGTTCGCGGCGGCCCTCGTGCTTGCCCATTGGCTCTGTGTGGTCCGCGCATTCAATCTCTGGCAAATATTCGAGTCGGATACGTCAATAGCACCGAACAATCTCGTGCGACGCGACTCGAACAGCACTACCTCAGCATCCGGGAGCAAAGCCTCGAAGACTGCATCGAAGACAACCTCATCGCTAAGCATAGACCCGAATCTGCCTGCAGGAGGCGTGGCGCTGCAGACGCCGGCGTCCTCCAGCACTACATACGTGAAAGCGGGGGAAACGGTGACGTTCGGATGGAACTACACGAGCCTCATTGCCACGCCGAAGGCGATTAACATCGAGGCTATTTGCACGCAGAATTCGCAGACCTATACGATTGCCAAAAACCAGTCGGCAAAGAGCACAAGCGTGCACTGGGACACAGGCGACGCGACAAAAAGTGGCGGGTTGCATCTCATCACGGCCGAGTACACCCTCGTGATATATGACGCCGAAAGTTCTCCGCAGGCAGTTGCTTCTGCCGGTATGCTTGCTCCCTTGAAGTACACATTTGGCGTCTACCTGCCTCAGAAGTACACGCCGTGGCCGCAGAATGCAAAGTACGTGAACGCGGCCATCACGCTGACGCGACCACACATCATGGCTTCAGCGCTGGCGCTTGTGACCTTTGCATTCTTTATTCTCATTTAATCTATCAGCGTGATAGGCTAGCAATCAATCTATTTTTCTTGCATGCAAAGCTGCTTTTGTTCTAGACCGTCCATAGCCATCGCGTAGCATCACATTTATTATACTCAGGTAACGAGGTTCGTGAATAAGTGAATGTCGTAATATCGTTTAAAGTAGCTGGCGCGTATCTTCTTCAGAGGCGCACGCTTGCCCCCGTGCTTTCGCTAGAGTTCGCACCATCTCTCTCCTTGTCCTCACGTCGCGCTAGCTTGCGTGCCCTTTGTATATCGTTCGCCTTCTTCACTACCTGCCACGGCTTCCAGGAGTCCGTTCCCTCGAAGATTAGACTCACTTCCTCAAGACTGCAGCCTGTTGCGTCGGGGTACAGGAAGTACACGACAGGGACGATAAGTGCATTGATTGCAGCAAAGATTGTGTAAGTATACGGCCCAATGCTGTCGAATGCTACGGGCGTGATCATGACGACCATGAAGTTGAATGACCAATTCACGGCCACGCTGAACGCGTTGGCTGGGGCGCGAATGCTCAACGGCGTGATCTCTGCGCACACAAGCCAAGTCATGCCAAGCCATCCAATGGCAAAGCATGTGTTGAAGATAAACAAAAAGACTGCCGCAGCAATGGCCGCACCCTTGTTGTCCTCGTTTGCTGATGCCCATGTTGTCCCGGTTAGAATCCCCATCGTGATGGCCTGGCCAGCCGCACCAAACAACATGAGCTTACGGCGCCCAAGTCGCTCAACGGTAAACATAGCGATCCAGGATGCAATGAAGTACTCAGTACCATTGCATGCGGCTAGAATCCGTGAGTTGAGCGGTGTCATATTGATGTAGTCTTGGAAGATTGTTCCCGCGTAGTACGTGATCAGGTTGATACCAGTGATTTGCTGCATTAGCTGCATCCAGATTGCCAGCATAGCCCGGTGCAGGTTTTTCTCCTTGCCTTGCGTAAACATGGCGCGCATGGAGTTCTTCGCGCTGCCCGTAGTCTCGAGCTCAACAGCTAGCGAGGCCTCGATGACTTCAATCTCCTTGATGATCGACGGATCATTAGCCGGAACAGCGTTTAGGGCGGAAAAGCACCGTGCTGCCTCTTGGCGGCGCCCTTTCTTTAATAGCCAGCGCGGAGACTCAGGGAGCCGCAAAATGAACGGCACAATAACCAAGGGGAAAACGATCTGGAAGGCCAGCGGAAATCGCCACGACACGGAACTGTTTTTTATGAAGTAAAACCCAAAGTCGATCCAGTATGAAAGCATGACGCCGCCAGTAATAAGCGCACCGGCCATCATCACAAGCGGTCCGCGGTACTTGGCTTTCGCGTACTCAGTCTGCCAGGTAGGCACAGTCGACGTGTTCAGGCCGTTGCCAATTCCAGTGATAATCCTTGCGGCAATCAGTTGTCCACTCGAGTATGATGCTGTTTGAATGATGGCGCCGATAATCATGATGATACAGCCAATAAAGATGGTCTTCTTACGTCCGACCTTATCTCCAAACCAGATCGTAAACACTGCGCCGGCCAAACAACCAATTTCGTAGACGGCGACGACGAAACCCTGCCATGTAGAGTTCTGCGACTTTGTGAGCCCGGTGGTAGTTGTCGTATTCATATCAGGAAAAGTATCGTAGAAGGTAGGCAAAGTGAGCAGCGAGCCCATGACGCCCTGGTCATAACCAAAGAGTAGAAACCCCATACCAGCCATCACCGAAATAGCACTGTTGAGTGCACGGCCTCGCATGCCAAGAAACTTGTACTCACCTTCATCTGTGAAGGAAGAATCCTCGTAATGCTCCACATTATGCTTTTCGTGCGACAAGCTTCGTGAATCGTCCGAGGAAGTGTAGTCGTTTACGTCTGATTCAACGTTTTCGACATGCTCGGAATGCTGCTTGTGCTTCCAGATAGGCATTATTAGTAGAACAAGGTGTCTGTCTGGCGCTGATGGACGATTCGCAAGTTCACCTCTTCCATCGTATATATATACAAAGGCGACCGCCTAACTAGCTAGCCTAAATAAGATGCGGGGAAATGCGGGTTAACGGCCTGGGGGGCCTGTGTGGCAAGGCGGGCCCTGCCGCGCGAGCGCTTATAATGCGTCTAGTGGGTTAGGTGAAATGTGCAATGCTGCAGGGCCCCCCTGAGGAAAGTAGACCTGGAGACGGGCGGAATTGCTTTGCATCGGCCACGGGAAAACTCATGTGCATGACAGCAACCTTACCACTATGAAACTATTCTCGCTCTTTGAGATTTCTAGCACGAGATTCACATTCTGCATGTATCCAATGATAATATAGAGTGACGCAAGCAATATTGAATATGAACTAATGAGACTCGCTAACGATCTGCAGCCGCTATATCTTCCCCGCGATTTCATGCACTATGCATTGACTCCTTGCCCTGTTTAAGCCGAGCAGGAGCCGCGACGTCCGCGCTCCGGCTGACACAGACGAAGGCAGGGCCGCGTGAAGATCACATCAATCTCATCATAGAACTGAAAACTGCCATACCCCTGTTAGGGTGCTAATCAGTGCTATTCATATGTAGCCTTCGATAGCAAATGTATTTCGGGATTACTGACGGAGCATCTACTGGCAATACGAATCAATCCGCGTGTGAACGTCAAATGCATTTGAGTGCTTGTTCGACTGCTCTGTATGCCCAGCACCCCGCGCGGAGCCCCGCGCGGAGCCTCGCGGCGCCCCGCTTCGCTCTTGTGCGTCCGATCCGCCCGGAGGCTATGTTGGCATTTCGGACCCTTAATGTTTGCCCGGCGCGGCCTAGGGTTTTGTTAGTCCGGGGTAACCCTGCATGCATGCCCCGCCGGAGGACGATCCTCAGCTCTCGCGCGTACATGTGCAACGTTACGAGGCTAATTGAATGTAGCCCGGATAAACTGTTTGACGCACATGTTCCTAGACCGTTGCGTACGTTCAGACGAATGAAGCACTTTGCTCGATCGCGGCTTAACGTCTTTGCAGCCTGCCCCTGCCACACACACGTGTGACATCAGATGTGCCCCAACAGCGCCGGTTTCGCAGGCTCGCGGGGCTCATAACGGCGTACGGCGACGAACCTCGTGACACACCAGTCATTGTGCATACAATAAGGTAAGGTAAAAGATAAGGTTTCCCACTTTCCCACGCACCCCATGACTGGTGCAAAGAACCGTTGGCAGAGGAATAGCGTTGAGCTGCTACCGCGTTGATTCACGAGGCGGGTGGGGTGAAGCCGCATTTCGGGCGTATCATCCTGTGCTCTGCACGTAATGTATCGTGTGACGAATATTTGCAGTGTATGTAAAACTTCCATTGAGTCTGATTTAGGTCTAATTAGTGATCGCCGTACTTTGCCAGTGCCTTGAGGTGCAGCTTCTTGCCGTAGATTCGCATGTAGATGGGCAGGCCAATCAACGTCATGCAGATGAATGCGAGAAGTGAGCACCCCCAACCGACCGGGAACCCTTCAATCGCTAGCGTGTTGTACATCGGCCGAGCAAACAAGGGAAATGCTGCAGCAAGAACAGCTCTAGCAACGCTATTGCTAGCAAATGCTGACGCGACTTGCGACACAGGATACATGTTCGCGATGAAGGACATGTATGACTGAAACATCACGAAAAGAGAGCTGCCCCAGAGCACGTTTCCCACCATAGACACGGCCCAGTGTATTTGGCGGTGCGAGGTCCAGCCAAATAACAGCATTCCTGATGGAGCTAGGCACGAGACAACAATGGCCGGATCGGCAAATACGTGGAACACATCTGGAGGCGTGCCCGCCAACATGGGCCTCACAAGGCGGATATTGATGTAAGGCACGTATACAGCTGTGCCTAAAAAGCAGCCGACGAGGAACGGAAGGTAAGACAGCCCTTGTTTGACAAGGTTGAAGTTGTACACGCCGCCGTACGATATTGGAATGGCCTCAAAGTAGATGTACATGATAGAGTACATCAGTCCCAAGTGCAAGTTCATCAAGAGAAGAACTGGCTCCCTCATTGTTAGCTTGACGGGCTGCCAGAACGTGTGTTTCAGAATCTCGCTTAACTTTTGAGTTCTGTA
>JANIVK010000070.1:0-38610 GCA_030555795.1 Entelexis sorbosivorans | reverse complement strand
ATCTTGCCCATGAGCGTGTCGACCATGACGCGGTCGTCATCGCTCAGCGCCTCCTCGGGCTGGTCGTGCTCGAGCAGCGCACGCAGCATCCACACGGCCGTGCCGTAGTTCATCTCGCACGTCGCAGCGGCGTCGGCGTCGGCGGCCGCGTCCGCGTCGGCGGCGGCGAGCTCCTGCGTGGCCGCGGCCTTCGCCATCTCGAGCGCGCGGTCGAACAGCAGCTTCTCGGCGCTGACGTGCTGCGCCGTCGTGCCGGCCTCCTGCGCGTAGCGCTTCACGAGCTCGCGCGCCGTCTCGGCCCGCGCAACGCAGTCATTGAACTTGTCGCGCGTCCACTGCACGAGCGCATTGATCCCGGGCGACGCGTGCGGGACCTTCGTCTTCGCCTGCCCGCTGAGATGCTGCTCCCACCATTCCGACGCGCGCGACATGGCCCGCGCCAGCACGCTCAGCGCCTTAAGGTAAAGCACGAGCGCCTCCTGCGCTAGCTGTAACTGGAAGTACGGGTCGAGCTGCGACGGCGACTTGATAGGGAAGAGTACGCTCGTGACGGGGTCGCGGCCAATGCCGTCGTCCTCGGCGTCGAGCTGCGCGTACTTCACGTCCGCGTACAGCGACACAACCTTGCCGATCGTGGCCAGCTGCTCCAGGTCGTTCAGCACCTGCTTCTCCATGGCCTGCGGCGGCGCCATCACGACGGACAGCGGCACCGACGTCGGCGACGATGACGCCGACGCGTCGCTCTTGGCTCCAAACAGGCGCGCCGAGGACTTGAGTAGCGCCTGCGCCAGCGCGTTCGTCGGCGACGCGCCGTAGGCAATCGACGATAGGCGGCGCCGGCCGATCTTATGCTCCGGGTTCGTCATGCGCTGTGCGGGAGCCGACGGCGAGGCAAGATCATCGGCCAGCGAGTTCACCTCGACCATGCGCTTCTCGATGAACACGTAGTCGTTCTCGGACTCGCTCGTCTTCAGCGCCTTCGCGTCTTGCGGCGCACGCTTTGCACCAGCAGCGGCCGGCGTCGCCGCGGCGGGCGCCGTCGCGGCGGGCTCATGCTGGCTCTGCGACGACTCCGGCGACGGCAACGGTGACTCTACAGCTACGTCACTCGCGCCGCGGCGCCGCAAGTACGCGGAGTACCGCGAGTCGTCGCGCCCAGACTCCTCCTCCTGCGTGCTGGACGAGCCTGATGTCGCCGAGTTCGTGAGCGGCGACGACGCGGCTCGCGCCGAGACTGCGCTCACGCTGAGCGCACTCTCTGACTCGCGCGCCGACGACATCTCTGCCACGACGCCGAGCGTCGACGACTCGCTCGACGCAGACACGGTCGGCCACACCGAGCGAGCGAAGAACTCGTCGAACCCCATGCGCGTGTCGGGCACGCGCCGCAGCAGGCCGCGAATGATCACCTCAATGTCGGCCTCGACAGCGCACGGGAACACGATCTCGTCCTTCGCGTCGTCGATCTTTTTCGACAGTTCGATGTGGTTCGCTGCAGGGAACGGCGGCTTGCCCGTCACCATTTCGTACGCGACGGCGCCAACGCTCCACAGATCGGCCTTTGCGTCGTACATTTGGCCCTTCAGAATCTCTGGCGCCATATACAGCGGCGAGCCGCACAGCGTTTCGGCCATGGAGGCGGCCGGCAGGAAGCGTGCGAAGCCGAAGTCCGCGATCTTGAGCACCGGCAGATCCCACTGGCCAACAAACCCGAACGCGCGCGCTTGATCCTCGGTCTTGGCCGGCGGCATGAGCAGCAGGTTCTGCGGCTTCACGTCGCGATGCATGAGGTCGTGCTCGCGCAGGAACACGAGCGAGCTCGCGAGCTGCGCCAAGAAGTGCTTTACGAGCGTCGGATGCAGGCCGTTCTCGTGTGGGTAGCGCGCAAACAACGCCGCCGCGACGGGCGAGTCGCGGATGAGGCTCTGCTTCTTGCGAATGAAGTTCGACAGGTCGCCGAGCGAGCAGTACTCCATGATGAGGTTGAAGTCGCTCGACGTCTGCACGACGTCGATGAGGTGCACGATGTGCGGATGCTTCATTTGTTTCAAAATGGCCATCTCGGCCTCGAAGTTGTCGAGTAGGCGCTTATCGCGCTTCAGGTGCGCGCGCTGCACGATCTTGATGGCCACGGTCTGGCGCTGGCCGCCGCTGGGGCCGAGGTCGCCACCCCACTCGCCCTTGTACACAATGGCGAAGCTGCCCTTGCCGATTCTCTCTGTGAGCACGAAGCCCTGGTTTGGCGGCCCGCGCACGCGCGACCGTCGCCGGTGGTGGTGATGGTGGTGGCGGTGCTGCGCGCCGTCGGCGATATCCGCGCTCGGCGCTGTGCTCGTGCCGCTTGATGGTGGCGCGCTACGATTATCGGCACTCTGAAGGGTCTGGTCCTGGTTGGCCGGCGGGCGGGCGCCGGCCGGTGCTGAGTTGCGTGGCTCGGAGCCGCTCGGCGCCGAACTAGGCTCACTCATTGTGTGAAGTGCCCTGAGCGGAAGGAACGCGCTGATAAGGTGATAGCGATTATTTTGGGGGGTGTTATGCGCTCAATTGGCGTCTTCTTTTGCGGGGACAGGCGTCCGGTTCTGCGTGCGGATCCAATGACTTGAGATGGAAGGATGCAAGGTTACGCCTACATGTGTAGATATATATGCTTAGAGACTAGGGCGAAGGTGGAGCGAGGGGGGGGCTCCCAACACATCAGTCATCGCGCTCAATGACAACATCCGGACCGCGGGCAGGTGACCGCGTGTGGCGTAATCACAGACCTGGGGCGAGATCGATGCAGCCGACTATCGGCTGCCTTAGCCCGGCGCAGCGGCCGCCGCCAGCGCGCCGATGACTCACGACGGGGGCCAGCCGCACACCGCCGCAGCCGCCCAGCGCCAAGCCAGCAGCCCCAGGCCTGGCGTGTCGCCCTTTTTGCATATGTGCTGCGCACTGTCTATGGTGCAATACGAGCGCCACTTTGGGTCATTTCGCTTTGTGACCACCAAGAGCTTTCTCACACATGCGAATTAATGCGTGATTATTGACCAGTAATCAGTAACCCTAGTGCCACCGGGCTCGAGCACATGAAACTCAGACGACGCAGCGCGTCGCCGCCGAGGATGCATAACGCCGACGATCACGGGCGGATAATTTTATGCTCTGCAGCGACGTGCTTAGAGTTGAGCACGAGGACGCTAAGCTCCGGCGCCTAGGTTGCGTGTCCGAGCGACTAGGCTTTATCGGCACGCATGAGTTTAAAGCTAGTGCTCGAGTGCGAGTGCCAAAAAAATGACGGGACTCGGGCGCGCCCAATTGATTGCGCTAGTGCCGACTGAGACTCTTGTATCCAATTATATGCGCACAACGGCATCCCATAAGCAAGGTGACTGCATGCTCCTTCAAACAGCTCTCTCCTGCCCGAACATCAATGTAAGCTTGTTCTATTCTTGGCGAGCAGGGCATGCGCGGCGTCACTTGCGTTACGTGCTGAACAAACAAACTTTGGTGTGCAGTACCAGTTATTACCGAGTCAAATAGGTGTTCATTTCGCCGGCAGCGAATCGATACGGGCTCTGTGAGCTCGCCTGTACCCCTCCACAAGCTCGTTGCCGTCATATGCGTGGCGCCCGTTTCGGGCGGCGCCGACGGTGGTGGTGGCCAATAGCGGCCAGACACCGGCGTAACCAATAACGGTCAGGCACCCAGGGTTCGGGCAGTGTGGCGCGGGAAGGTCGGTTAAGTGACGCGCGAAGTTAATAAGGGTAGGGTAGGCACGGGCTATACTAGAGCCGCCCCTAGCGGAGCAAATAGTCGTTCCCGAGCAGCAGCAGTGTTGCGCAATGCTGCGCTGCGCTCCCATACTGCTCAGCAACCCACCTTGTGTACTATGGTCTCATTGCCTGGGCAGTGCTGAGTGCCACGTTGCGACACGCGCCAATACTTGCCGCCTCTTCCATTTGTCGAGCTGCGGAGGCCACGAAGGCATGCTAAATAGACTAACTAGTACAGGTCAGGAAACCGTGACGCTATTTGTGGCATTAGTATTCCATTGTAAGTCTTGTGAGGCGTGTGAAAGCCGTTTTCTCCCCAGCTTTCGACGGTAGCCAGAATAGCGCGACTTCAAGCCAATAAATCAAGCCATAGAAACCTTGTATTCTGCGAAATACGTGCTGCAATGCACTTGACGGCAGCAGGCAGCAACGGGCGTGTCGTCAATGTACTACCACCCCTCCTCCAGGTCGGGCTCAGCCTGCTGGTGGTATCGGGTAAATAAAAACGTGCGAACCATCGGCAGCGACAAAACCGCGCGAAATGGAGGGGACGGTAGTGTCGCGCAGCGACTTATTTGAAGACGACACTGGCCATGTAGAGGATAATGCCGCTGCAGAATACCCGTCTCTCTCGTTTGCGTTCGAGGAGGTGCGCCACGACTCGCCCGAGCCCGACGCGCCTACCGCGGACGCAGAGCCTGAAGTGCTGGAGTTCCAGCTGTTCGGCGGCAGCGGCCCCGTTAGCGTTGATCTGGCCGAGCAGCCGGATGAGGTGCGGCAGGAGCGGCCCGTGTCGTTCTACACATATTCGGCGTCGGCCGACGACCGGGCGCGCGTGCTGGCCACCGCCGTGAGCGGGGACTTTGTGCTCGCGGAGGCCGCCGCGCTGGCCCGGCTGGCTGCGCGGAACCCAATTGCGAAGGACGTGAATGCAGACTGGCGCCCCGCGAAGCGGCGATGTAGACCCGGCAAGGAGGCGCGCCAGAAGAAGAAGCTGCGGAACGAGCGCATCGACGCCGCGCGCAAGACCGAGGCCGAGCAGTGGAAGCAGCGACGACGAGCATACAAGCCGCGCGGGCCGAAGCGGCCCAAAACGGGCTTCACGTTTAAGTAAACGTGTTGGACCGCGCAGACATGCATGTGTACATATATGTTATAGCCCACGCATCTATTTAGACAGATAGCTTTTAAACACGGCCTGCACAGCCTCCACGGCCTGCGTGGACGCCAGGATGCGCTCGCCGATGGCGGCCATGGACTTCATTGCGCTTGGGTTCGCGACAGACATCGTGCGCAGCTTCTGGTCGAGCTGCTGCGCGACCTGCGCCCAGAAGCGCGCCGCCGTGATGCGCGCGACGCCGGCCTGCACGTCGGCCAGCACGCCGCCCACGACGTCTATGCTCTCGGCGCGGGCCTGCGCGCCCTCGAAGGCGGCTTGGAACGCGTCGGCGGCGCCGCTGTTGCGGCTCAGCTGCAGCACGGTCGAGCCGACGAGCGTCTTTAAGTGCGTGTCGCCGATCTGCTGCAGGTCTGTGCCGAGCGTACGCAGGCCAAGCACGGCGAGCTTGAGGTGGCCGCGGTCCTTGCCGCTGAAGTCGCGCACGACGCTCGTCGCGCTGTCAACGACGGCCGTGCGCAGGTCGGCCACGCGCGTCTGGAACTGCGCCACGGCAGCGAACTCCTCGAGCCGCGGCATTGCGACAAGCAGGTCGTGCATCTGGCTGAGCGCCTGCGCGCTGCGCAGGAGCGCCGCGCCGGCGCCGCCGCTGACAATGACGCTGTCGCGCCGGAAGTCCTGGTTCTGGGCCTGCAGAGCCAGCTGCAGGTACCAGCTGAGGCCGCGCGCAAGCACGGCCGCCTCGTGCAGCTGCTGCGCCGCGCCGTGCAGCTGCTGCGCGCGCCGGAACGGCACGAGAAAGTCGGCCTCGAGCTTGCCGTACGTCGCGCTCACGTTGTCGAGCGCCGGGCTCAGCGCGGCCGCCTCCGTCTCGGCCGCCTCGACGGCATCGGCGTGGCCAAGCAGGGCCCCCGAGTTTGCGCTCGCGACGTCGGCCATCGTCTTATCGATCTCGGCGAGGTCGTACTTGAGCCGCGTCAGCGCCGGATCGATATCTACGCTCGCGTCCTGCGGCGTCGTCGTGGCGCGCAGCAGGCCATTAGCAATCTTGGCCGGCTGGAAGTCGGGCCGCAAATACTCGTCCAGCTTCACCGCGTGCTGCGACATGTGCTACTGCGCAGGGCCTAACCTGACAGCTGGTGGTGGTGGTGGACGCGCGACCCGCGACCCGCCGCACCCCGCGGACTTTTAGTCGACAAGGGCAGGCGGCGAAATTTCACGTTGGGCGAGCGCACCACTCAGACACGGGCCATGTTCAAGTTCCAGTTCGGGGAGCCCGAGCCCGAGGTCGAGCAGAGCTCGCCGAACGCGGCCAACGAGCTTCTGCCCGCTCAGGTGCAGTCCATTGACCTCCTCAAGGCCAGCGCGCCGAAAATCTCATACACGGTCGACGACCACGGCATTCCGAGACGAGACTTGTTCGACGTGCGCTTCCAGCTCATGGGCGAGGACAACGTCGGCCCCGAGGAGCAGATTCTGCTCGACGGCAACGAGGACGTGCGCAAGTCTGTGTACGAGGGCGGCCTGAAGGTGTGGGAGGGCGCGAACGACCTTGTCGAGGCCGTCGCGGCCGACGCGGCCGTCCCCGCGCACGCCGTGCTCGAGCTCGGCTGCGGCGCCGGCGTGCCGGCCTGCTTTCTTTTGCACCGCGCCATTGCTGCGGGCAAGGCGGGCCGCTTTGTGTTCGCCGACTACAACCCGGCCGTGCTGCGGCTGCTAACGATGCCGAACGTAGTCCTCGCGTGGCTGAGCGCCACGCACGCAGAAGGTATTCACACGGCTACCGGCGCCTCGGGCGAGGCCGATATGACGCGCGAGACGATCGACGCCATGCTTGCCGACCTGCAGAAGCGCGGCATCGTCGTCGAGTTCGTGTCCGGCGCGTGGTCGCAGCCGTTCTCGACGATTGTGGGCTCCGAGTTCGACCTCGTGCTCGCGTCGGAAACTATTTATTCTTTGGACTCGCTGCCCGCGTTCACGGACGTGCTGCAGCGCGCAATGAGGCCCGGCGGCACGGCGCTCGTCGCCGCCAAAAAGGTCTACTTTGGCGTCGGCGGCGGTGTCGTCGAGTTCGAGCGCCTGCTCGACGAGCGCAGCGTCAAGCACGCCCTCGTCGCAGAGAAGGGCAACGTGGGCAGAGTTGTAATTAAGGTCAACTAGCTAGTTACCATAGTAAAAAACCGTAGGGGTCAATCCTCTTTCTTTCTTATTTTTTTTTTGGCGAGCGCGAACCCTCCACTACTGGCCACAGCTCATGAGCCAAACATGGTGAGCATCGCCGCTGCGTCGTACTGCTCGTCCTCGGGCTGCTGGTTCCGAATGCTGACGCGCTGCTCCGTGCGCTTCTTTGTGCGCGCCCGCGACTGCTCGTCCACTTCAAGCACGCGGCACTGCGCCAGAAAGTCCATGAAGATGCCGCGCTGCTGCCGCAACGACTTCGCCTCGCGCATTGACGCCTCGAACTCGGCAAGCCGGTCCTGCGACGACACGCCGGCCAGCAGCGCACTAAGCTCCTGCAGCGGCGACGGCTGCGCCTTCGCCAGCTGCGCGTACATGAGCGTCAAAATCGTACCGACCTCGATGTGCGACTCGTGGAAATACTGGTCCGACAGCACGGCCAAGCACGACGGTAGAACCTCCGTGATGAAAATGGGCGCGATCTCGTCCAGGATCTCAAGAGGCGGGCCGGCCAAGAGGTGCCGCACAATGAGACACGTGTTGAAGCAGCACCGGCTGTCCTTGAATACCATGAGGTGCTTGCACAGCCGCAAAATCTCGACAAGTATGGGCAGATTGTTGCGGCACAGGGCTCGCACGGCCGCCTTTTGGCTGATCTCGCCGTTCTCGTCAAGCGCGTCGCGCGGATCCGTCTTGGCCGACGACTGGCCCACAAGATCGATCAGCAATCGATCCACGATCGCCGTGAGCTGGCGGAGCAAATGCTCCTCCATCATCTCCTCACTCAGCTCCTCGTCGCGCGGCGTGTCGCTCTCCTCGAGCTGGAACCCGGAAGCCTCCTGCTTCTGCCACATGTTCACAAGCACCTCGTCGATGGTGCGCAGAAACGACGGCAGAAACTCGGGCAAGAACTGGGGAATGAACCGCACGGGGCAATTTTTCACGACGTTGCGCACGACCAGCGAGATCATGTGCCGCCAGCAGTGGCTCGTCACGCCAGCCGTCGTGCCGGCAAGCGACTGGAAGAGCATCTGGCCAATGCCGGGCAGCTCGTACATCGTCTCCTCGAGCTGCGAAATGCTGCCCAGCGTCAAAAATGCGTACTCGCGCGTGTACCGCACGACGTGGCCAACCGAGTCGGCAAAGTCACGTAACGTACGCGACGCGGCCTGGTTTTGATGCTCGAACTCGTCCTTCGTCTGCATGGAAATGCCGACCTGCCAGAACCGTTCCGTGCAACTCGACTTCACGAACGTCTGAACTTCGGGCGGCAGCGTCGACCAGTTCGCAGGATTATGGTAGGCCATGATCTGGGCGACGAGCTGCAAAATGTGCGGCAGGATAGGCTGCACACGAGGCTTCCATACGGACAGAAGGTGCTGATACTCGGGAGATTTGTGGTCGAGGCGCTCGATGGTATACTGGATGAAGATGCGCGAGGGCCGAATGGGGAAGATCGCCTGCCACTTCTGCTTCAGCTCAGCCTTCAGGGCACGGCCTGCGTCGTCCATGGGAGTCTCAAGCAGATTAGTGGAGGCAGTGATGCCGCGCTGCCTAAAGTATTGGTCGATTTGCACAAGACCTACGCGTTCCATGAACCACTCCAGATCGGCGAGTCCCTTCATCGTGGACTCGTCCGTCCACCGCGCAAGCACAGGGTCCACAATGGCGGAAAACTTCTCCGTTTTGTTTGGCATAGGTGACCGTTGCGACGCCACGAGCAAGAAACTCTTGAAACTGACACTCTCATGCTCGCGAATATTCTTCGTCACAATAAGGTTATTCACGACGCGCTCAAGATCATCGTAGATTTTCGCCAGCGCCGTGGGTACCATATATGCCAAGCGGTTCAGCTCGGTTCCGCTTGCCATGTGCAGCTCGCTCACCTTTTCGCGCTCGTCGTCAAACTCCGGCGTATCCGGTGGATAGTCGAACGTGCACGACTCGAGCACGCGCTCCAGAATGTTCAGCAGCAACCGGTCATTATCCTTGAGAAGCGGCGCAAACTGAACCAGGCATTCAATGGCCTTGCGGTGAACGACGAGATCCTTCGGTCTCAGCGCCAACATCTCCTCGGCCCAATCGGCCATGAGCCCAAGCACGCGCCCACTCAGCTCCTCGCTCTCTTCGGAAGAGGCCCAAATTTGCCACCGCGAGACGCCACGGATCGCAGAGTCAACAATCGTGAGCTGTGCGCAGCCAAGAATGTATGCCGGATCCTCGTGGTTCGGCAGCGATGTATTCACCGAGCGCCAGCCGTCCTCAGACTGGAAATATTCAAGCATCTGCTGATGCAGAAAATGCATAGAATCCAGCGGGATGCGGCACACAATTAGACGCACAATATCCTCCATGTAGCGCCGGTAGCTTTTGTAAAAGTTCGCGCCGTCCGGGCCCGTGTCGAAATCGATTTCCATATACTGGACCGACAAGTTCGACTTCGGCATGTCCTCGTACTGTATACACCGCGCGGAGGCAACGCGTAGCAACTCCGGAAACAACGCCTCGACGTGAGGCTTTGAGGCCACTTTCTCCATGCGCAGGATAGAGCACCAAAACTGGAGTGCCAGCCCCGACGTGAGCAGGCTCGGGTGCTTGCACACATCGAGCATTAGCCTGAAGTAGCCGGCCAAGTCCGCGTCCTCGGGCAAAGGGGTCTTCGGGTTCTCGGTGAAGTCGCCCAACGTGACAATAAGCTCGACGAACTTCTTCGTGAACACGTACTCGAGGTCGTCATCGGCGTCCTCGACTTCGGCCGTGCGGCGGTACGCGGCCTCGTAGACCTCGCGCAGCCACTGCATACCGCCCGGTTGAAAGACAGATCCGACGATCTGCTCGAAGTCCTGCGTTGCCGTGTAGACGCGCAGATTAAACAAAATGTGCAGGCTGTCGCAGGCGGTGATGCGCACGTTCACGTCGCTGTGTTTGACGGCCGTGACGAGAACACCCATTATATCGCTTGACAGAATACAAACGGTAGGAATCCACTTCAGCGTAGCCTTGATTGTTTCCAGTAACCGCAGCAGCAGCCTAGCATCGGAGGTGTCGCGCGCGGCTGCCGTCCAGCGCGCGAGCCAGCCCTCGTTTTCGGCGGTCGTGCCGCGCAGCTTCGCAAGGTCCTGCGAGCGCGCCGAGTACAGCGCCGACAGATCAGATAGCGATGCTGTGATCTCAATGCACTGAGCGCTGAGCGTGTTCATGCGCTTTGCTGCCACGGCGTCGTCGAGCAAGTAAATGTCCTCAAACAGATAGCGCAGCACGGAGAGCGACAGCTCGCGCGAGGCCACGCCGCGGCCCCACAGCTCGAGGAGCTGTGCGTCCATGTTTACCCAGCCGTCAGTCGGGGCGACGTCGCCCGCTTCTGCCGACACACGCGTGTCGAGGCCCCAAACGCGTTTCGCGATGGAGACCCACAGATACGCGATTTTCTCGCGAATGTAGTGCGGATCCTCGTCCTGCACCATGAGGGCGAGCTGCGCGACCCATTCGCGCACGGCCAGCCGCCGCGAGTCGTCGAACAGCGTGAACTGGTACGAGACGGCGGTCTCGAGCAGCGTGAGGCCGAAGTGGCGCACAAAGCCGCTCGGCGGCTGCCCGTTGGCCGTTTCCGTGTTCAGCGTCCAGCCAATAAGCGCCGCGTCGTCGCGCGACTTCAGCGTTTCGAGAAACGCTTGGGCCTCGTGCCGCACCGCCGAGGGCGAGGTTGGGTTGTGCACTGTCTCCAGCGCGGCGGTGATTTGCGCTATGCCGGCCCTCTCCAGATCCATTTTCCTGCTCCAATGAGTGCGGCAAGTCCAGTGGAACCGTCGTGTTTTACAGAGCGAGCTTACGGTGGCAGTGCACACAAGTACTTACCAGGAGCCTAAACAAACCACCAACCTTCTGTGTGTACTAGGGTGACTAACCCCCCAGCCAGATTTCCAACGTGTCTCAGCTTATGTAACGAGGCGCGTGACAGAGGCGAGTTCGCGAGATATCGCACTTATCGCCAGTGGCTAATTTGGCGCGCCGAGGGTGCCGCCAGCATACGCGTCCTCGCACGACCGGCCGGCATCGAGAAGCGTCCAAGCCATTAAATTGTTAAGGGGCCAAAAACCCATGAAAACCTTAATAAATACGTAGCATTAAACGCCCCAAACGCTTCCGTTTGAGGTTCTTTTATTGTTGAGCTGGTGCACGCGTTCAAGACGCTCCAGCACAGACTGCGAGGACGCGGCCGTGACCTGTTTCCACGGCGAGCCGCTCGAAGCGCTCTTGTTCTCGTATTGCTGCACGAGCGCAAACGGGTCCTCGAACTGCTGCAGCTTCTTGCGGTCCTTCTGGTTGAACTTCGGACGCGAGCTGCGGCCAGCCGAGCCAGCACGCTGCGCGGGCTGTGATCCCAGCGTCGGCAGCGTCGGCAGCGTTGGCAGCGAGCCTAGGCGGCTCGTGTCCGGCTTAGCAGCCGCGCGCCCTAACTGGGGAAGTTCTGTGGGGCGGCCGGGCCGCGGTCCTCCTGCACTGGCCGGCGCCGGCGCCTTCGGCCTGCCGTTCAAGGAAGGCGCGGCGGGGAACGACGACACGGCAGCAGCTGACGCAGTCGGCAGCGAAGACCAAGGCGCCGACGAAGCGGACCCTGCCGACGAGGAGGGACCTGGGGACGAGGCCGACGAGGCCGACGGCGAAACCGAAAATGCAGAAGCGGAAGGCGACGGCGAGCCCAACGACTTGCCATAGAAGCCGCTCTTCTCCGAATTAGTCTGCGACGTCGTGCGCGACTTGCGCCTTGCTTGTATCCAGCCCCCATTGCCTCGCGGCGCCGCTGCTTCTGCAGCGCTGGTCTTTGTTGTGGGCGCCGGCGATGACGCAGGAATACTCGTCGCCGTGGGTGCAGCCTTTGAAGACAAGGGCGACGGTGCGGTCAGGGTGGGAGAGCCCACGGCTGATGCTGCGGACACAGTGCTCGGCGAGGACGCGAGTGACGACTTCTTCTTCTTCGCAGACTGCGGCTGCGCAGACAAAGCCAGCAGCCGCAGGGCTTCGAAGGAGTCTGCGAGCTCCTTGTCTGCCTCCTCGGTTCCGTCGAGCGCCTTAAGTGCCCGCTCTAAGCAGTCCACGGTGTCGCTATCAAGCTCAGCAAGGCCCTGCCAGAAAAAGTCCATGTACCGCGCAACCACATCCAGCAAACTCGAGCGCAGCTTTGTGGCCGGCGTATGCGCAGGGCCCGTCGTGGCAGACAAAAGCGGCGCGACGAGCTCGAAGTCGAGCATCTCAAACAGCCGGTGTTCGCAAGAGACGCTGAGACACGACATAAGGAGCTCGTCTGCCGTTTGCCACAGCTCAAACAGGTGCTGCGTCTGCTCTGCCTTTGAGTGGCTCGTGCCTTCGCAGACGAGGGCTGCGCCAAGGTCCATTGTGTAGGCAAACCTCAGAATCTGCTCAAGAATGCGGTCCGACACGTCTGGCAGAAGCCGATCTGCACCCCAGCGAGCAATGTGCGAGGCCAAAACGGGCGATGCTGACGACAAAATTTGCGAGTGGGCCATCAAGTTGCCGTTGATCTCAACATCACAGCCAATGCCCCGCAGGCGAGCATCCCACAGGCCGTCGCCCAAATCGCGCGTCACGAGCCTTCGCAATGCAAGATACTCGTGCAGCTCGGGCCCCGGCTCCAGGTCGTTCTCTATACATGCCTCCGGTACGGCGCACTGCGCAAAGCGCAGAGACCTCACGAACGCGGCCACAGAGTTGAAGGGCACATGGCTGACCACGAGGTCTGCGCCGTCGCGCCGGAATATGGCCGAGCCGCCAGGCGCCGCGACGAGATCACACTCGCCGTCCATGAGCGGTCGTAGCGCCGGGCACCGCGCGTAGACGAGGGCTCTGTGGCCGGGCACAGTAGCGTCGCCCACCCGCACGAGCATATCCTCATTTGCTCCGGCGTCGTCATTAGTGCCCCATCGTATGTGCGTGCGCACCTCTGCATACCGTTCCGTGATGGGTGCCGCGTCCTTCTGATAACCCAGCCCGGCCACTACTTGCTGCACGCCGACAAACGAGCGGAAGTGGCCGTCAGTTTTCAGCGTTGTGAACTGCATACCCTTGACGTCTTTCAACTCGGCGAGGTCGCGGCCCTCTTCGACCTTGTAGACGCCAGCGCGCGTGGCAACAATGGCGGCGCCGTTCTCGGAGACGTCGAACGCCAGGATCGTGTCCTTGGGCCGCCGCGAGGACCAGATAGTTGTATGCTCGTCTAAATTGGTGAGGGAGAACCGCACGAGCTTGCCCTGGTTCGTTTGCACGACGATAAACTTCCCGCGCGCGGCCACGGCCTCAGCGTCGGCCTGGCCCTTACTGAGGACTAGCTTCGTTGTTTTGTCGTTGTGCAGAACTATGGTGTGGCCATTCGACAGGAGCACGACGAGGGCGTTGTCCGTGCACGCGACGCTGCGGATGCGCGTGCTGGACTCGAACACGAGCAGCGGCGAGTCGACGAAAGTGTTTTTGAGCACCTTGCCCATCATCTGGCCGCGGTTTGCGCCCCAGGCCCAGACCTTGCTTGTTGAGCAGCAGGTGCTGTGGAAGTCGCAGCAGGCGACGCCGACGAGCGGGTCCTTGATCTGCGACTTCGTCGCGCCGCCCAGCGCGCTGAACACGTTGCGCTCGAAGGACCGCGACTCCTGCACGAAGTTCATGCTCAGCGGCTCGGGTGTATGTACAGTTTTGCCGTCGCTCTCGAGGCCGAGAACGCCGTTCACGTTTTTGCCCCACGCGAAGCACTTGTCCTCGGTCAGCACGAGCGTGTGCAGACTCGAGTTCGCGACGTACCGCGGCACGTTACCCACGCCGAGGTCGACGGGCGTCATGCCGCCCCTCGCCGACACGTAGAGCATGCGGTCGCCCGTGCCCCACGTCGGCTGCACAATGGCCGCCGTGGACGTGCTGCTCACGGCGAGGTCCCACACGTCGGCCGGCCCGCAGGGGAACTCATTGAACTCGAAGCCGAGCTTGTTTATCGCCACCATGCGGTGGAAATAGCGCGTGTTCTCGGGCGCGCCGACGACGCCGGCGTTCGGCCGGCGCAGCGCCTCCTTCACCGTGTTGCCGTCCTGGTCGCGCACGCTCATGGCCTCGGGAGCCGCGTCGGCCATTGCCCGCAGCACACGCAGGTGGCCCGCGTAGGCGGCGTGGTGCAGCGGCGTGCGCCCGCGCTTGTCCTTGGCCGTGAGGCCGCCAATGACGACCTTGCGCGGCGTTGAGGCGAGCGTGCGCGTAGCCAGCTTGGGCTGGCCCGCCGCAGCGATCGCGTGGAAGTAATTTCTCCCGTTCTCGTCTGCCGGCGGTCGATTCATGTTACATCTACACAACGCACAAAGCTTGCCGCCTCACGACCGCTCGCTTTCGATCTGCCTCAACGTGACCTGGGCGCGCACGTGCCCGAAATGAGTGAAACCGCGCGCGGCTGAGAGGACGGTTTGTAGGGCGAGGTTGCGAACGTGGGCCGAGCCGCCGGCGCGGGCATGCCATTGTTTGACGGCGCGCCCGCACCCGGGGCCGGGCCGTGTGTCTCGCTGGCAGTGTCGCAACCGTTATTTGCAGCTGCCGTGCCATTAGCGAAATTGCAGATTAGGACATCATTAGAACTCTACATAAGAAGAAGCTAGCGGCTGGGGGGTAACAAATAGGCGGGGAGGCGAAAATTAGTGTATTCTGCAGTGCGCGGACAACTCAATCGCTAGACGGTTTGAGGAGGAACGAGCCGATGAGGAGGCCTGTGAACAGCGTGGCCACGACCTCGAACGGCAGGAACGGCCGCCAGCGGAACGCCCAGCTGTACAGCTTCAGGAACAGCGTTGGCGCGAACACGGTGCCGACGCTGCACACGAGGTTGAACGCGGCCATGAACGAGCCGAACTGGCCCTGCGGGACGTGCTTAATGAGCGCGGCCTTATATATGGGCATGCCGATGGACGAGCAGGCGTCGACGACGGCACTGGCGAAGAACTGCGTCGGGGTCTTCGACCAGCCCAGCGCGAGGTAGCCCGTAATGGAGCACAGCAGGCCCATGCGCATCATTGTGACGTCGATCTTGTCGACGCGGTCGCCGCGCACCGTCCACAGGCGCGCGAGGCGCGCGTAGACGAACGGGAAGCCGAGCACGAACCAGAGCGTGCGCGTCGTGGACATCGTCGACACGAGGTACCCGGACTCGACGGCCGTCCAGCCGAACATGCGCTTGGGGTAGAGCATGAGCACGACGACAAACGACATGGCAAAGTCCGTGCCGAGCAGCGCGCACACGAGCATGATGCGCGCGTTGCGGCGCATGACCGGGTCCTCGATGTGGCCGAACGTGAGCTGCGCGAGCGTGCCTGAGACGTCGCGCTTCACCGTCGAGTTGCGGCGCTTGTGGTAGGCGCTGAGGCTCTCCTGCAGCAGCCAGATCGTGAGGCACGCCGCCGTGAGCGCGCCCACGAATGCGGCAATGTAGAGGCGCTCGATGCCGAAGTAGCGGATGATGATCGAGCCCAGCGTCGGCCCCGCGGCCAGCGAGGCGAAGAAACAGCCGTCAATGACGGCGAGCAGGCGCGCGCGCTGGCCCGCGTCGGGGACCATGTCCGAGATGTACGACACGCAGAGCTGCGACACGAGCGACACGCCGCCGCCGAGGCCGTCAATCACGGTCGGGACCATGAGCCACCAGTACGTTGTCGGGTTCGGCATGTGGAACACGATGTACCACGACGTGATGTGGGCGAGGCTCGTGAGGAGCATGGCGCACACGAACAGCGGGCGCCGGCCGAGACGGTCGCTCAGCGCCGACAAATACGTCGAAATGACGAGCGAGCATGATCCGCGGATCACGGAAGCTGCGCCCGTGAAGTTCGCCACGCGCTCGCCGGCGACGTCGCTGCGCAGACAGTGGCCCTTGTCGATGTCGAGAAAGTAACAAACAAACTTGTACATGACGTCCATGCCCGCCGCGTTCGTCGAGATGGCGCTCGTCGTGAACAGCAGGACCACGACGACGAGCAGCATGACGCGCTTTGGGAACGGGCGCTTGCTGTGGCCGAGCAGGCTCGCCGTCTCCGTCAGCTCCTCCGGCTCCGCCGACGCGCGCTCGATGATGCGCTGCTGCTCGAGCGACTCCAATGCCTCTGGGCCGTCCTGCACATATACTCCGGAACTCATCTGGATCGCCGCGGCACAGCAGGTCGGCGAGTGCTTCGAAGGAGGCGGTTGCGCCGTAGGAATCTGGGGGACCCCGTGAGCCGTGTGCGCGCGCACCCTACCCACGCTAGCCTGTCTTATCGACGCCCAAGCCCTAACCGCGATGGGGCCATCCATCAGCCGCATGGCAACAACAGACGGCGCCGATAGGCATGCACGCGCAAATACGTGACCGCGAAGTGGCGGGCGACACGCGCCGTTGCGAGCGCGGGTCCAGATTCGAGCCTCTGCGGGGCCGCGCCAGCGCTCAGCCGCGGCTCTGCCCATCTAAATCGTAAATCATTATCGGCGCCCTGAGCTGCGCTTATCTGCGACCAGCCGTCAGCCGCGCCCGCGGCTGCTTCGCGCGTGGCTGCTACGCAATGCGAGCACTGCGGCTGCTTGGTTTGTATTTCGCCGTCGATTTTACTACACAATTGAATCACCGCTTCTTGCCCGTTACACACTTATGATATCGCGTTCCGTCTGAAGAGCCGGGCGCCGCACACGAGCCCTGTGAACAACTCCTAAAATACGACTACGTCTTGGCCGCGCGCGCAGGGCCCGGCGAGGGCGGCGGCGGTGAGTGACGGCTTGCGTTTGTAAAACGGCGCTTCGTGCCTGCTCCCAGCTTAGCGCTCGCTTATCAATGTGTGTCTTGTTCCACTATCCGCCATGGAGTCCCTGTGTAACGGCGGCGGGCTGAAGGCCGACCCGAAGCCGGCCCCTGCGCCGTTCGAGCCGCCCGAGACGGGGTTGCCGTGCGAGGAGTACTTCGCCAACGGCCACTTCACTGCCGTCGTGCAGCGGTCGACGCAGCTCATTCCCGCGGCGACGCAGGTGCCGGACGTGCTGCGGCTGTGGTACATGCGCATCCAGAGCCTTCTGTTTCTGCAGCTCGGCCACCAGGCGGCCGAGGAGACGCACGCCTGCCTGGCGCCGCTCGAGCAGGAGGAGTTTCTGGCGCCGCTCGACAGCGAGACGCGGCTCGCCGCCTGGAAGCTGCGGCTCATTCTCGTGCCTGTGCGCACAAAGGGCATCAACCAGTCGGCCGTGCAGCTCTACTACTCGCTCGGCGCCGAGGCCCGCGCGCAGGCGCAGGCGCACGCGGACACGGCCGACGCGTGGCTCAGCGCGCTGCAGCTGGCGGGCCTGTACACGGCGTCGGCTCTCATCGCCATGCGCGACTACCTGACGGTCATCCACCTGCTCACGTCGCAGTACAATGCGACGCACGAGGTCAGCACGGCGCGCCTGCTCGCGCTCGTCTACATACACATTGGCGACACGCTGAGCGCGCGCGCGTGGGTCGCGCGCCTGCCGCAGGACGCCGACGCGGCTCAGCTGAAGGCGCTGTACACGTTTGCAGACTCCGACAGCAGCGAGAACATTCTGCCCGTGATCAGCGAGATCTACAGCGGGCGCATTGGCGAGGCCATGGCGCAGCTCGAGGCGGCCGTGGCCGCGCCGCTGCCCGCCGGCGCCGGCATGAACACAACACTAACGAATCTGTTCACGCTGTACGACCTGTGCTACCCTGACGCGCGCGAGCGCCAGGCCGAGACGGCGCGCAAGCTCGTGGCCAGCGGCAACGCGCACCTCGAGAACACAGAGCTTAGCAACGAGTTCCGCCGCGCGCTCGGAAATGCGTGAGCGGCGCTGTTTTTTCTTTTATTTATTGTTGCATCATTATGTATACGCAGCCGGCGTGCGCTATCCGCGAGCGCTGCATTTTTACGCTGCGTGCATGCGCCGCATGCGCTGCATGCGTGTGCTGTTAAGCGTACGGCCGCCGCTCCTCTGTAGGACGCTGAACTCTAAACTGTTGACCGCTTCTTTGTTTTTTTTTTTAAGTTGCCTTAGCAGATCTATACCCGGCTGGTGGGGATCTATACCCGTGCATACCCAACGGCGGCATGCTTCCCCGTTGGGCGGCGGCATTGGCGGGACCGAACCCCTGCACCCTACCGCGGCCCCCGCCTTAGCGATCTAGACCGTACGGTCCTGATGACACTCCGGACGAGATGCAGACCCCCGCATGCGTGCCCTGCGGCCGGCGTCCACTGTTCGCCGTAGATCTAGACCCCGCCGGCTAATGCACTCGCGTATGTAACTATATAAACATGTGTGGAAGTATATAAACATGTTCCTACAGAACCCCCGCCCTCGCGCCCGTCTTTCACATGGATGCCTGGAACCGCACAAAGGAGCGCGTAAACCGGCACCCTTTTCTGCCCAAGCTGCCGCAGCCCGTGAGCTGGTGGCTGGGCTACCGTGCGCAGCCGCCGAAGCCGCGGCCGTACGCTGTGAAGCTCCTGTCGATCCTGCTCACGACGTTGGGGGCCATGCTCGCGAACCTGGCCGTTGTGAACCACGCGCCGCTGTTCCGGCACCACTGGCACATCGACACGCTTGTGCCCAGCTACGCCGCGTCGTGTATCCTCATCTACGCCGCGCTGGACGCACCTTTCTCGCAGCCGCGCAGCCTCGTGTTCGGGCACTTCATTTCGGGCCTCGTCGGCGTGTGCATCATGAAGCTGTTCATGACGAACTCGCACAACGAGAAGTACTTGTGGATCGCCGGCGCCCTGAGCGTGGCCTGCGCGTCCGTGGCCATGGACGTGACGGGCACGACGCACCCGCCGTCCGGCGCCACGGCGCTGCTGCCCTGCGTGAACGCCGAAATGCGCGACCTCGGCTGGAACTACCTGCCGCTGCTACTCATCCACAGCTGCCTGTTTCTGGGGATCGCCCTGTTCTGCAACAACATTGCCCTGAAGTACCCGAAATACTGGCTCTGGCCACCAGCCGCGCCGCCGCAGGCGCAGGCGCCGCCGGCAGAAAAGCCGAGCCAAATCTGCATATCCGCCGACTCCGTTCACATCCCCGACGACGTGACGCTCAGCGACGAGGAGCGCGTGCTCGTGCACCGCATCCAGGCGAAGCTCAGTCCCTCGCTGAAGCAGTAGTCACACACACACATTTTGGTCATGCTAATAATTATAATGATGAGAAGAACGAAAAAAGGGGTCGTCTATACATTAACAGATTATGATTTTATGTACAATACAAGGGCCGGGGCGCGAGCTTAGTTCCAGCGCATGCGGGTCTTGCGCGACGACCCGAAGCCCTTGCGAGATTTCGACGCGCGCGGCATCCACACCTGGCGCATCGACGCCGACAGAGGCAGCTTGTCGAGGCCCATGAGCTCGGCGAACGGCGTCATGTCCTTCACAAACTGCGCCGCGTCGACGCGGTACTTCGACTTCAGCACGGACATGTACGACATGAGCGACTGCACAAGCTCCTCGACGTCGTCCTCGCGCGAGACGGAGCGCGCGAACATCTGCACGAAGCGCGCGTGGAACTCGGGGTCGCTCTCGAACACCTGCATCTTCGGCTTAATGTTCTCGCGCTCGAGCGCGTTCATGTACGCGCGCAGGTGGTTTGTGTAGTACATGAACGAGTTGCCGCTGTTGCCGATGCGCGCCGTGCGGCCAATGCGGTGCACGTACGACGACACGTCCGGCGGCACGCCGAGCTGGAACACATGCGACACCTGCGGGAAGTCCATGCCGCGGGCAATGACGTCCGTCGTGAGCAGCACGGCGTCGCTCTGCTTGCGGAAGTTGTCCGAGCGGCTCTGGCGGCTCGCCTGCTTGCGCTGGCCGTGCACGGCAAAAATGTTCTTGTGGATGGACGTGCCGTGCTTGAACGCGCGGTTCAGCAGCTGCTCGAAGTGGTCGACCATGACCGTCGTGGGCAGGAAGACAATGGCCTTGAAGTGCGTGCCGTTCTCCTGCGCCCGCGCATAGCTCTCGAGCATCTCGCGCACGGCGCCCTCGTAGACCTCGGCCCACGTCTGGCACACGACAGCAACCTGGTTCACGAGCTCGTTCGCCGTCGGCTCGTCCTTCGGCACCGTGTCAACCAGGTTCACGCGGTCGCCAAACTGGCTCTGCGCAAAGCGGCGCACCGTGCGGTCAGCCGTGGCCGAGAACAGGAGCAGCGGCGTCTCGCGGCCGGGCTCGCTGGCCTCGTCAATGAGGTCGCGGATGGCGTTCACCTCGCCCTCGAAGCCGATGTCCAGAATGCGGTCCGCCTCGTCAAACACGCGGAACTGCAGCTCGTTGAACCGCTCGGGCACGCCGGGCTCCTGCAGGATGTCGCGCAACCGGCCCGGCGTCGCGACAATGATGTCGGCCACGTCGGAGTCGCGCGCGCGCTCCGTAAGGCCTGCCGCGCGCATCTGCGCGCCCTTCGACAGCCCGCCCACGAGGCTCTGCACGTGGATATGGTTCAGGCCGCCGAAGTTGATGATTTTATAGATCTCGTCGGCAATCTGCTGCGCCAGCTCACGCGTCGGCGTGATGATGACGGCCTTCACTTTGCCCTCGGCCACGCCCTGCTGCTTCGCCTCGAGCACCTTCTGAATGGCCGGGATGCTGAACGCGGCCGTCTTGCCCGTGCCGGTCTTGGCCCGCACAACACAGCTCTCGCCGCGCAGAATGGGCAGCAGCGTCTGCGCCTGTACGGGCGTGAGCCGCTCGTACTTGCGGTTGTGCAGCAGCGAGTTCACGAGCACGCGCGACAGGAGACGGTGGTCGGCAAGCGCCTGCGTCGGCACCTGCGACAGGCCGTCCATCTCGGTGGCGCTGCTCGCGTCGGCGGGCACGAGCTGCGTCCACTTCACGTTCGCGAGGTCGCGGTTCAGCTCGTAGTCCTCGAGGCCCATGAGCCCGTTGTCCGCCGAGCGGCGGCCGCGCGTGCGCTCCATCACGTCGGCCTCGTCGTCGTTGCCGGAAAAGCCTTGCTGCGACCTTGGCGAGCCGCGCCGGCCGCGCGCAAACGGCGCGCGGTTCGCGCCGCGCTGGAAGCCGCGGCCAGCGTCGCGGCTCTCGCCTCGGCCGCCGTAATTGCTTCGCCCAGCGAAGTTCTGGCGCCCGGAGTAGCGGTTGTCCGAACGGTTGTCTGAACGGTTGTCTGAGCGGTAGTCTGAGCGGCTGTTGCCACTATCGCGGTTATCAGCGCGCGCATAGGAGCGCCGCGTCGAGCGGTCGTCCGAGCGGTCATCGCCCGAATTCCGCCACGACGAGTAGCACAGGCTCGAAAGCCGCGGCTGAACCCGCGCAATGCGGCCCCATTTTTGAATCAACAGCATAATTGGGGTTTAGCCTGCTGCCTGAAATTTTCTGCTCAGTAACTTTTCTTCCGCGAGAACACTAGCCCTGTTCTCCGCCCTGACGCGTAGCCGTATGTGGTGTGTTAGAGGGGCCAAAATGGCACGCACTCGCTCTTTTCTTTTCATTTTGCGGGGTCCCCAAGGCCCCGTTAAAGGTTTGCACGCTGCCGACCGTGTCGAATATCGCCGTATGCCATGTGCTGGACTAGCGCGACTCGTCCTGGCTGCAGCTGCATGCTGGGACATAGATATGCCGGGCACTGCTTGCCACATCTTAGGTGTGACATGCACGTGACGCTATCACATGCTGTCAGCGGCGAGCTGGCATGCGGGCGCGAGGGCAGCGCGCTTGCCCCCCGCCCATATGGCGCACTAACTGCTGACTGTCTGCTGACTCCGCCGCCGGGGACAAGCACTCCCATTTGTTATATATAATCAGCTGCGCCCTCGCCTTCTTTTTCCTTTCTCCTCTACCTACGATTGTCAAGATTAGGAACGAGAGAATTTAAGCGGCAGTTCTGTTGCGCGTGAGAGTGGCTGGTTTCCCTTTCTCGCACTACCCTTTCGTTTGTTTATTTGTAGTTAATTTCTTTTGTTTAAGATCATATGGACGGCGTAAGCCACGTACCAAGATCGAACGCGGGGGACCCAACCAGCGCGGCTCTGCAGGCGGAGCCCGCGACAGTCCACACAAACGCCGGCGGTGCCCCGGCCCCACATGCGATGCCGCTCATGCAAAAACCAGTCCTGGATGCAATGCTGCCGTCAATGGTCGCGCGCGACCAGCCGCCACACGTCGCCGAGGTCGACGCCCTTCTGCGGATTGCGCCGCAGGTCGAGCCGCTGGCTCTCGCCAATGCATTCGCCGACAACTTCCTCGCCGTTGACAAGTCCACGTTCGGCGCCGACGCGGACCCGCTAGGGCAAATCATTGACATCGTTGCCGCGCGCGCGGCGCCCGCATTCTACGCCGCCTTCTCGGACTCCGCATTCTCGCGCCTCGGCGAGGTCGTAGGCCGCATCCGCAACTGGATGGTGTCATTCCTGCGGCGCAAGGAATACAGCCGCACAGGCTCGGCACTGACGCTGCTCGTAAGACTCCCGCTTCGCGAGGACATAATCCGTCAGGTCAAGCTGCAGGCAGTCATCCGAAAGCTGGAAAAGGAGGCTGGCGCCATTGGCGCCACAGCCCGCATACTCGTTGACCGCTTCCCCGAAGTGTTTGCGGACGCTGGCAATGCAGGGCCGGCGCAGCAACCGGCGCAGCCTGCCGCGAACGGCGCCAGCAAGAAGGCGTCGCCGCCGAAATTGTTCGGCAACATTGGTGTGCTGAAACTGGGCAGCCACAAACGACAGCGCGACGCGAGCCCCGAGCCGAGCAGCAAGCCAGAGAACCAGCCGGACGACCAGCGGCAAGAGAGGACACCCGAGTCCGAAAGCGGCTCCATGGGCGAAGACTCGGACGCGTCTGCGCCGAAGCGGGCTAAAAAGCGCAAGACCGTGCACTGGCGGCCCGACCGCGAGCTTGTCGCCGTGCGGTTCTTCGAGATGGAAGGCGAGGCGC
Organism: Entelexis sorbosivorans; assembly: GCA_030555795.1. NCBI lineage: Eukaryota > Fungi > Ascomycota > Dipodascomycetes > Dipodascales > Trichomonascaceae > Entelexis > Entelexis sorbosivorans. The sequence continues at coordinate 15,625 of JANIVK010000070.1, read as the reverse complement.
GCTTCAAGTCGGCGAAGAACGCGCGGCAGCAGGAGCACGACGAGGGCTCGGCCATGCACCAGGGCATCGATTGGTGCACGCCGAAGTTCATCGACTTCACGAACGCCTTCCGCGCCGATTTCCAGTCAAAGATGTCGTCAAAGCGCGGAGGAACGCTCGAGCCAGATAGTGACGAGGCGCGCGTGCAGGAGGCGCGTGAGGCGCGTGTGCCCATGGCCATGTTCAGCGCCGACCAGGTGCCGGACTCGCCGAAGGAGCCCGCGCCGCAGGACGCGGCGCCTGAGCCCGGCTCGCAGCCGCGGCTGGCGAGGGAGGCCTTCACGAGCGCGCCCGTTCCGCCGGAGCTGCGGCACAAGTACGAAAAGCCGGCCCCAATGACGCCTCCGCCCATGGGCGGCATGCCCGCGCCGTTCATGAACCCGATGGCCGCGGCCATGGCGCAGATGAACCCCATGATGGCGGGCTACCAGTTCGGCGCGGGCTACCCCATGAACATGAACCCCGCGCAGATGAGCGAGATGATGGCCAAAATGGGCCAGGCGAACATGCCGGGCATGTACGGGTTCCAGGGAATGAACCAAAGGTAGGGCGCGGCGCGTGCCGAGCCGGCGCGCGTGCTGTCGCAGACCGGTGTTGTGTGTGACGAGACGACCTATGTAATACCAGCTAATTATGTATGCAGAATCTTGTGCTACGCAGATCCTTGTGCAGCGCGACTTTATACTAACATGAGTAGGTGCCGAAAATAATGCTAGCGGCAGAGGAGTGCCCAGCGCAGAATGTGCATGTGGGCGTGTGTGTTTTGCTAAGGGGGGAGAGGATGGCGATGGCCACATGCCGCTCAGGGTACGGGTTGCAGCCTTGAATGAGCCGTGTCGAAACGCCATGCCTCAGTAATTGTTTCAGTGCCACATCCGCCAAGCTGCGCTGCATCTCCTTCGCTGCAAACCCCCCACCCTCTCAGCATCGAGCACCGAAGCGTCGAGTGCGGGCATGGAGGCAGTTGTTCAAAGAATGGAACAGCCTGGTTACACGCGGCCCGACGCGCAGCGCGGCCTCGGGCTGCAGATCCTCATTGCGCTGCTAATTGGCGTGGCCTCAGTCTCGTCGTTCTCGCTGTGGCGGCGCCGCTGGCCGCAGCTGTACTCGGCGCGCATGCTGCGCGCGTCGAATCTGCCGGACATCGACAATGGCCGCTTCGGCTGGATCGGCGGGCTGCTGCGCGTGAGCGACCGCGACGTGCTGCGCTTCGCCGGGCTCGACGCGTACGTGTTCCTCATGTTTTTCCGGGCCGCCATCTCGCTGCTCTGGAAGCTGCTGCTTGTGTCGGTCGTGTTCATTGTGCCCCTGCAGTGGTGGTACACGGGCCAGATCGGCGACGGGCCCGGCGACGGCGACGACGCATCGCTTTACAAAGAGCCGAAGTCGCCGAACCTGTTCGGGTCCTACATGTCCGTACAGCTGGCGTCGACGTATGTCTTCACGCTGCTCAGTTTGCGCACAATGCGGCAGTACACTAGCGAGGTCGTGGGCGTGCGGCAGGCGTACCTCGGCCACCAGAACACCATCACGGACCGCACGCTGCGCATCAGCGGCATCCCGCGCGCTCTGCGCTCGCAGGAGGCTCTGCGCAAGTACCTTGTGACGCTGTTCGGCACGGAGCCCGAGTCCATAGTTCTGTGTCGCAAGTGGGCGAAGCTCGACGAGCTCTACAGCGAGCGCAAGAAGCTCGTCGAGTACCTGGAGCGGCTCTGGGCACAGTACCTGGGCCCGACGAACCCGCTTATATACGCGGAGCCGAGCTCGACAGAGCTGCCGACGTACCGCGACGACGATGACGATGGCGTGCCGCTGCCCGACACCGAGAGCGACCGGGCTGTAGATGCCATTACGGCAGCATGGCGCGGCGAAAACGGTGGCCTGGACGCGCGCGTGGCCCGCGCCGTGAAGAACCGGCCGCGGCCCATGGGCCGCGTAGACTGGTTCGGCCTGCGAGGATCGAAGGTGGATCTTATCGACTACTACACCGTAAAACTGGCCAGCGTAGATGACAAGATCATGACCGAGCGTGAACTTGCGAACGAGTGGCCCGTCACGAGCATGGCGTTTGCGACGATGAAGAGCGTCGCCGACTGTCAGCTTGCGGCGCAGGCGCTCGTGAGCCCGACGCCGCACGCCATGATTACGTCGCTGGCGCCCGCGCCGAACGATGTGCTGTGGCGTAACGTCTACATGAAGCCGCGCCAGCGCTCGCTGCGGAGCTATTTCATCACCTTCGTCGTGCTGCTGAGCAGCGCGTTCCTTGTCGTGCCGCTCACGTACGTGGCCCGATTCCTGGATCTGGACGCTATCAAGAAACACTTCCCGAGCCTGGGCGCCTGGCTCGGCGAGCATGCGTGGGCCGCCGCGTTTACTACGGACGTGCTGCCCACGTTTGTGTTCTCGTCCTTCAACCTCGTGGTGCCGTACTTCTTTGCGTACTTGTCGTCGCGCCAGGGCTTTGTGAGCAAGAGCGATGCTGAGCTGTCGACGGTGGCCAAGAACTTCTTCTACGTGTTTGTGAACTTGTTCCTCATCTTTACAATTGAGTCCACGTTTCTGTCGTTCTCCGTCGACACCACGGAGCTGGCCAAGGAGTTTGCCCACTGGCTTATCCGGCTGTCCACGTTCTACACGAACCTGATCGTGCTGCAGGGACTCGGCCTGACACCGTTGCGACTCCTGCAGGCCGGCTCCGTGTTCCAGTTCCCGTTCCTGGCCGTGAGCTGCCGGTCCGCGCGCGACTTTCACGACTTGTACAAGCCGCCGCGCATCAACTACGGGATTCTGCTGCCCATGCCACTATTCATCTTCATTGTTGTGCTCACGTACAGCATTCTGCGCTCGCGCATTCTTCTGTTCGGGCTCGTGTACTTTGTTGTCGGCTACGTCATCTACAAATACCAGCTGCTCTACTCCATGGTGCACCCGCAGCACTCGACGGGTCGGCTGTGGACGCTTATTGTGCGGCGCGTGTACCTGGGCATTGGCATGTTCCACCTCGGCATGATCGGGCTGTTTGTGCTGCAGCAGCGGTTCACGTACGCGGCGCTCGTGCTTCCCTTGTCTCTAGTGCTGCTCGGGTTCTGGTACGACTTCGAGAAGTTTGTGCGCCCGCTCACAGAGTACGTGGCCGTGGAGGCGTTGCGGCAGCACGAGATCGACGAGGCCGGGCTCGGCACCTACGACCAGTACTCGAGCATCAACGGCGACGACGCTGACGACGACGACGAGGCGCGCAGCACGGTTGACACGGCAGCGCGGGCGCAGGACTCATTTTTGGGCCGCGCCGAGTCGCTCGCGGACCCGCTTGATCTCGACGAGCAGGACTTATCAAGCCGGCTGTGGGCGGCGAACGACCAGGACCTGACGCTCGACGAGAACCGCGAGCAGAACCTGGAGTACGTGAACCGCGGGCTCGTGGCGCCCCTGGAGGGCCCGTGGGTCGGCGTCGACGGGAACGAGTGTATTATAGCGAACCCGACCGGGTTCGAGAAGCGGCCTATCTCCTACGTGGAGTGGGTGTGAGTTTAAGTTATTATTGTAAGTGTGATTTATCGTTTGTAGAGCTGCTGTAGTTGCGTCGGCTGGCCTCGCCGCGCGCACTTTGCCAAAAATGCGCAGGGCGCTTGATAGGCGCTTTGAGATGCGTTTGGCCCGGTGCGTGGCTGCGTTCCGCTGCCGCGCGCCTTATCGCTGATGTTAGGGTGCCGCGTCTTACGGCTGGCGCCGGGGGGAGGCCCTGCATTAGGTGAATCATAATTGACCCTAAAAAAGGCCCGGCCGTGAATTTTTCAAGTCAGTACTGATCATGGCGCCTATTCAAACCGACACGAAGCAGAGCGGCAGCGCGCGCGTGCTGGGCTCGGCCACGGCCGCCATCTGCGAGCTGTTTGTGTTCCACCCCGTGGACACGATCTCGAAGCGACTCATGAGCAACCAGACGCGCGTCACGTCGGCGTCGATGCTGAACTCCGTCATCTTCAAGTCGGCCGCGGACAAGCCCGTGACGACGCGGCTGCTCTCGCTGTTCCCGGGCCTCGGCTACGCCGCCGGGTACAAGGTGCTGCAGCGCGTTTACAAGTACGGTGGCCAGCCCGTTGCGAACGACTTCCTCACGAAGAACTGCCGCGAGACGTACGAGAACCTGTTTGGTGCCCGCACGGGCAAGGCGCTGCTCAGCGCGTCGGCCGGCTCGCTGATTGGCATTGGCGAGATTGTGCTTCTGCCGCTGGATGTGCTCAAGATCAAGCGCCAGACGAACCCCGAGGCGTTCAAGGGCCGCAGCTTCTTCCGCATTGTCAAGGACGAGGGCTTTGGCCTGTACCGCGGCTGGGGCTGGACGGCGGCGCGTAACGCGCCGGGCTCGTTCGCGCTGTTTGGCGGCTCTGCGTTCGCGAAGGAGTACGTGCTGGGCCTGAAGGACTACTCGAAGGCGACGTGGACGCAGAACATCATCGCGTCGACGGTCGGCGCGTCGGCGTCGCTCATTGTGTCGGCGCCGCTCGACGTGATCAAGACGCGCATCCAGAACCGCAACTTCGAGAACCCCGAGGGCGGCTTCACGATTCTGAAGAACATGGTGCGCAACGAGGGCGCGTCGGCGTTCTTCAAGGGGCTTATGCCGAAGCTGCTCACGACGGGCCCGAAGCTTGTGTTCAGCTTCGCCCTGGCCCAGACGCTGATTCCTGCCTTCGACCGTCTGCTGAAGTGAGGCGTTCGTTGGCTCCCCGCATTTCTAGACACTGTACATACTACTAAATACTAGCCTAATAATGTCTGCGCGTCAGGCTCAGGCTTCGCTCGCGCTTATGGCGGCGGCCAGCGGCGGCGGCGGCGCGCGTTTGGGTCAACTGCAGCCGCCCTGCCAGAGAATTTACGTGATACGCCGTTCGCGGGCGGGACGCAGGCGAGAGTGGGCAATTAGGAGCACTTTAAAAAAAATCGAGCATGAGCGAGGACGATCTCGTGCAGCAGAAGGTGGCGGGCCTCGCCGTCAATGGCAGCGACGCCGTGAGCCCAGCAGCGCCTGTGCCGGATGCGGATGCGGACGCGTCCGGCGGCGAGGGCGACGGCGCCGACGCGGGCGGTGCTGAGGCCGGCGGTGCTGAGGCCGGCGGTGCGCAGGCGGGCGCGGGCGAGGCCGACAAGAAGAAAAAGAAGAAGAAGAAGAATAAGAAGAAGAAGAAGACGCAGACGGAGCCGCCGACTGTCGGGCTGTCGAAGATCTTCGTGTCTGGCAAGTACCCCGAGGGCGAGATGTGCGCCGTGAACGAGAACCTGAAGCGCACGACGGAGGAGGAGCAGCGCGCGAAGGAGCGCGAGGAGTCGCGCGACTACGACTACCTCAATGACCTGCGCAAGGCGGCCGAGATCCACCGCGAGGTGCGGCAGTACGCGCAAAAGGTCGTGAAGCCCGGCATGCTGATGACCGACATTGCCGAGCTCATTGAGAACGGCGTGCAGAGCCTGGCCGAGGGCAGCACGTGGAAGGAGGCCGGCACGGGCTTCCCGACGGGCCTGTCTGTGAACGACTGCGCCGCGCACTGGACGCCGAACAAGGGCGACACGACGGTGCTGCGCGAGGGCGACGTGACGAAGGTCGACTTCGGCGTGCATGTGAACGGGCGGATCATCGACTCGGCGTACACGATGACGTTCGATCCTGTGTACGACCCGCTGCTGCAGGCCGTGCGCGAGGCGACGGACACGGGCATCAAGGAGGCCGGCATTGACGTGCGCCTGTGCGACGTCGGCGCCGCCGTGCAGGAGGTCATGGAGTCGTTCGAGCTGCCGCTGAACGGGCGCACGTACCCCGTGCGGTGCATCCGCAACCTGAACGGGCACAACATCAAGCCGTACGTGATCCACGGCGGCAAGAGCGTGCCCATCATCGACAACGGCGACGACACGAAGATGGAGGAGGGCGAGCAGTTCGCCATCGAGACGTTCGGCAGCACGGGCCGCGGCTACGTGATCAACCAGGGCGAGGTCTCGCACTACGCGCTGAACGAGAGCTACCCGAAGGTGCCGCTGCGCGTGCAGAGCGCGAAGCGCCTGCTCGGCACCATTGAGGACACGTTCGGCACGCTGCCGTTCTGCCGGCGCTACCTCGACAAGGTCGGTGAGGACAAGTACCTGCTCGGCCTGAACACGCTCGTGAAGAGCGGCATTGTGCAGGACTACCCGCCGCTCATGGACACTAAGGGCTGCTACACGGCGCAGTACGAGCACACGCTGCTGCTGAAGCCCACGGCGAAGGAGGTTCTGAGCCGCGGCGACGACTACTAAAATTTAGCTTAGCTCTGCTATTTGTACATGCTTTTTTGCCTTTTTTTTTTTTTCCTTCCTTGGCCGGTCTTTTATGCCTTTCCATACATTCGCATCCACGGCTATGAGGTGCCGCTGCTAACCCGCGCCTGCGTCATGATGACTCTTAATCAGCGCGCTGGCCAGGTGCGCTGCCGGCCAACGCTCTCAGCTGCCGACCCCAGGCGCGCCATTCCAGGGGGAGCCGCATGGGCTATGTGTTTGTAGCCGAAGGGAAGGCAAACGAGCTTCTGCGCACGCCGCAGGGCACCCTCATCCGCGTCTCGAAGCGCGGCGTCGCGCCGAGCGCCGTCGCGGCGTACTGGAACGACTTCTGGCGGCCGAAGCTCGGCAAGTACATGCGCGCGCTGACGCCCATTGAGGACCCCGTCAAGGGCCCGGCGCTCCGTGTCGACGAGATTGGCGGCGCCGGCGCTGAAATTGTCGCCGAGTTTAAGCCGAAGTGGCTACACCAGTCGCCGCAGGCGCCGGCCGGCGCGCGCGCCTGCCGCACGTGCGCCATCAAGGCCATGCGCGGCACGCCGAGCCCGTGGTGCAGCCTCGATCTCGCGGCGAAGGACGCCGCCGGCGTGCGGCGCTGCATGCAGAGCGTCGCGCTGCCCGAGCACGTCGACGCGTGCACGCGCCTGCTGCTCGAGGCAGATCTGCTCGATACGCTCGCGCTCTGGCAGGCGCGCCTTGCGGCGCCGCCGACGCTGGCCGACTGCATGTCGCTGCGCGACTGCACTGTGCTCATTGAGCGCCGGCCCGGCGCGGGCTACGCGTGCTGGCTCGTGGACCTGGACCCGAAGGACGCGCCGGCGAAGATGCAGAAGTGGCGCAGCATCGAGGATGCGCTGCAGCCCTACTACATGGCGCGCAATCCCGTGTGCCGCCTGTCGCGCGGCTAGCGCGCGAGCGCGCATGGCGGCTAGGGCGCGAGCGGCTACGTCGTCACGAGCGTGCCGGACAGCACGACGTGGCCCGTGGCGCCCGTAATCCAGACCTCCATCGTGTTGTCCGTGATGTGCGTGGCGCAGAGGGCGACGCGCTCGCCGGCGGTGATGGGCGCAATGTTGCGGTAGCGGAAGAGGCGGATGACGCGGCCCGACGCGCCGAGCACGGAGTCGGCGAGCCAGCGCAGCAGCAGCGTGACCATGAGCGGGCCCTGCACAATGACGTCGTCGAGGCCCTCGCGCTCGCGCGCGTAGCCGCGGTCGAAGTGGATGCGGTGCGCGTTGAACGTGAGCGCCGAGTAGCGGAAGAGCAGCAGGCGCGACGCCGTCAGCTCGTGCCGGAACAGAGGCGTGTACTCGGGCTCGACGCGCGGCGTGCGCAGGCGCTTTGCGCCCTCCAGCAGGCGGCTGCGCGTGCCGAGGTAGAAGAGCGAGCGCGTCTCCTTGACGGCCCAGTCGGCGTCGCCGACGTTCTTCATGTGCCGCGCAATCGTCACGCTCACGCGGTGGCCGCGCGGGCCGGCGCGCACGTCGGCAATGGCCTCGTGGCACGTCGCGGGCCGGCCCAGCCGCAGCGCCGCGTCGGCGTTGAACTCGACGCTGCCGCCGTGCCAGCGGCGCAGCACAATGCTCTCGTCGTCAGTGATGTTCAGCGGCGCCTGCAGGTTGTCGTAGCCGTCCGCGTCGAGCTCGGCCTCGGGCAGCGCGTGGTTGAAGAACGCAAAGTGGGACCCCGGCGGCACGGCCGCGCCGGCCGCGTACGCGGCCGGCGTGAGCTTCGGCAGGTGGCCCTGCAGCGCCGTGTCGAGATGGCTTGCGTGCGTGACGCTGAGGTCGTCGCTGATGTCCCAGGGCCCGGGCGAGTGCAGCGCGATGCTACGGCAGTGCCCATTGCGCCGCAGTGCGCACCGCACGAACGGCAGTGTAGGCCTCAACGAAGCCAGCATGTTGCAGAGAGTCGGTGAGGAGTGCTCGGCTTGCTGGCGGGCACGCCGGCGCGGCCGTATGTGTATATATCAGTTGACCCGTTGGGACAGATTGGGGCAGCAGCTGAGGGTCGGCCCTGCGGAGGCCGCTTGCATGTGTGTAATCACGCGAGCGGCCCCGGCCCTGGCTGGGAGTTCAGCTGCGCTGCTGAGCTGAGCTGAGCTGCGTGGTGGTGGTGGTGGGTGGTGAGCGCTGGCGGTGTAAGACAAGGGTCGTGGTCCCGGACGGGCAGGGTAGCGGTTTATCCCGTAACCCTGAATTTTGTTGTTCTTCAACCACCGCCTGAAATTTTTTTGGCTGTGCAGAGGAGTGCTGGCGCGCCATGGTAGTCACAAAAGAGCAGGTGTCGAGCATTCGCAACAAAATGCGGCGGGCCCGCATTTTGTCGAAGGTGAAGCACACGGCCAGCAAGTCGCGCCACGAGATGCGCCAGAAGCGCGCGCGGCAGGAGGCGAGCGACCCGGCCCTGAAGGCGGAGCGCCTCGCCACGAACGTGCCGGCCACAATTGAGTCGAAGCGCGTGTACGACGAGACGGTCGGCGCCGAGATCGACAGCGACGAGTTCGATTCATACTTCCAGGAGGGCAAGCAGCCGAAGGTGTTTATCACGACAAGCAAGCGGCCACGGCGGCAGGCCTACGAGTTTGCAGATTTGCTGCTCGACATTCTGCCGAACTCCGAGTTCTACAAGCGCAAGGAGCAGTTCGAGATCCCGCGCATGGCCGAGCTGTGCGCCGAGCGCGGCTACACAGACCTTGTCGTCATCAACGAGTTCAAGCACGAGGTGAACGGGCTCACGCTCATCCACCTGCCCGAGGGCCCGACGTTCTACTTCAGCATCTCGAGCCTCATCATGCCGAAGGACCTCGAGCGCCACGGCCGCGCCACGGACCACGTTCCCGAGCTCATTCTGAACAACTTCAGCACGCGTCTCGGCCAGACGGTGGGCCGCCTGTTCCAGTCCCTGTTCCCGCAGCAGCCCGAGTTCCAGGGCCGCCAGGTCGTCACGCTGCACAACCAGCGCGACTTCATTTTCTTCCGCCGCCACCGCTACCAGTTCAAAAACGAGGAGCGCGTCGGCTTGCAGGAGCTGGGCCCGCAGTTCACGATGCGCCTGCGCCGCCTGCAGCGCGGCATCCGCGACGAGGTCGAGTTCGAGCACCAGCCGCGCATGGACAAGGAAAAGCGGAAGTTCTACTTGTAATGTAATGCTGTTGTAGACGTACATACTTCTTTATTTATTGCTTGCGGCGTTTCGCATCAGGCTGCGCGTCAGCGTCAGCGTCGGCCGTGCCAGCGTCGGCCGTGCCAGCGTCGGCCGCGCCAGCGTCGCCGCGCACGGTGCTGTCGCTCGCGTCCTCGGAGCTGCGCTTACGCGACTCCGCGTCGCTGGCGGCGCCGCTCGTTTCCTCGGAGCTAGCGAGCGGCACAGTGCTGCTCTTTGTGTGGCGCCGCGAGTGGGCCTTCACGCGCGCGGGCGAGCCGGCGACGACGACGTGCGCCGGCACGTCGCGCGTCACAACGGACCCGGCCGCGACAACGGAGCCCTCGCCAATGGTCACGCCCGACAGAATCATGCAGCCCGCGCCGATCCACACGCCGTTCTCTATGATGATGGGGTACGAGTAGAGCCCGTCCGAGCGCTCGTCGCAGTCGAGCGGGTGGTTCACGGTCGTGAGCGTGCAGTTCGGGCCAATCGCGACGTTGTCGCCGATGCGGATGACGGACCAGTCCAGGAACGTGCAGTTGAAGTTCGCGTAGAAGTTCTTGCCCACGGACACGTTGTAGCCGAAGTTGAAGTACACGGGCGGCTCGAGGTACGCGCGCCCGTTCGTGCGGCCCAGCAGCTCGGCCACGCGCTTCTCGCGCTCGCGCACGAAGTCCTCGGGCGTCGCAAAGTCCTGCATCTTCATGTCGTAGTAGTCGCGCGCGCGCTGCTTGATGATTAGCTCCTCGAGGTGCGAGCGCTCGTGCGGCTTTATGAGCACGCCGCTGATCTTCTTGTCATAGTAGTCGCGGTCCTCCTCCTTCGGAATCTTGAGCAGATTCGCGTGCGCCCATTCGCACAGCTCTTTGTTTATTTCGGTTGCGGGCAGCGGCATTCCCGAAGTGCTTCTGCACCGTTGGTCCTTACGTTGGTGGTGCCGTGCCGCTTAGCAAATGGCACTTATCGGGGGATGCAGCCGGCCCAGGTTAGGTCTGCGTGTGTGTATGTGCGAACAAGTAAGCCGTTAAAAGCACAAAGGCCCAGCCAGGCTGCCGCTTGCGCTTGCACTCGCCGCCCAGCGAAGCCCCTAGGTCGCTGCTGGATATTAATCACTCGTACGTCCCAAAAGTTTCATCACACTATATCATGCTCTCTATCTCATATATACACAAAGGAACGGCACCGCCGCGCAGACGTTATCGCCGCGGTACACGCCTTACTTTTTTTTGACTTACAGATCGACACTCGTCCAGCCCGCGGGCTTCTCACCGGGGCCAATCACGCACACGGCGCTTGCGTCCTCGTTCGCGAGGCCTGGCTTCAGGTACTTCTCGGCCACACGGTTCAGGTCGGCCGGCTGCACGGCGAGCAGGTTCGTGCGGCGGCGCTGGCGCTCGTCGCGGATCTTCAGGCCAAGGTGCCCGTCGATCTCGCTGCGCGGGCTGATGGGGCTGTCAATGGACTGGAAGATGCCGATCTTTCCTTCCTCGACGTCGGCGGGCGTGAACGCGTGCTGCGCGGCCCACGCGCCGGCATTGCGCATGACCTGCAGCGTGTTCTCGGGCGTCGGGTCCCGGTACGAGAACATCGTGAACAGGCCGTCGATCGCATTGTAGGCGGCGCCGCCGCCGTACGCGCCGCCCTTTTCGCGGATCTCCGTGTGCAGGTGGCGGTGCGTCAACAGGTTCGCCAGAACCTGCAGCGCGGCGCTGTCCTCGTGGTCAAAGCCCTGCTCGCAGCCGCGCACCGCGGCGCCCACGTGCGACACCTGGAACGACGGCAGCGTGACCATCGTCTTGCTCGGCGCCACGTCCCACTTGCCGGCATATGGCTTGTCGGCGTTGTACAGCGTCGGCACGTCCGGCGCAGCCGGCGCCTGCGTGGCGCGCACGTCGGCCACAAACTTGCCGAGCAGCTGCTCGTGCGCGGCATGCACGTCCGGCGTCGGCGAGTGCGTCACGCCAATGGCGCGCACAGACCACGCCGCCGCGTGGATGTCGGCCAGCTTCGGCAGCAGGTCCGTGCGCAGAGCCTCCTCGTTTTTGCTCGCGAGGTCCTGCACAAGCTTAACGAACGAGAACCCGGACAGCAGGTCCTCGGCGGCCTTGCGCTCGTTCAGCGCCGCGCCGGCCCTGCTCACGGCGTAGCGGTGCCCGCTCTGCGAGAGCGAGTTCGTGATGTTCGCCGCGCTCGAGTCGAGAATGACCTTCAGCTTGCTCAGGTTGTCGAGCTGCGGCGAGCTCACGAGCTCCGTCAGCAGCTCGTACATCTGCGGCAGCTTCGAGTCCAGCGCACTAGCGCCGTACGCAAGCTCGAGGTTGCCCCACGACCGCACGGCCGCCGTGGCGCGGATGTTGCCCGTGTTCAGCTTGACAAGGTCCTCGAGCTCGGCCATGGACCGCTTCGTCGTGCCCACGTTCGTGAGGGCATCCACATACAACAGGACGTACGGCACGAGGTGCTTCGGCAGGGCCGAGATGTCGCGCAGAATGCGCACGTACGAAATGCCCTGCGTCGTCGTCTCGCGCGTGATCTGCTCAATGCCGCTCACAGACGAGTGCTGCACGGGGTACTTGCGCACGTCGCGCGGAATGTCGCTCGTCTTGACCGTCGGCAGAATGTCCAGGTTCTGCGGCTGCTTCGCGGCCTCCTCGAGGCTGCGCGCCTTGGCAATAGCCTCGGCCTTCGCGTCGTCCGTCATGGACGCGAGCCGGTCCGCCAGCAGCTTCTGCTCCGCCGCAGCGCGCTCGGCCTCGAAGTTCGGGTTCGGCGACAGGAGGTACTCGAAGTACGGGTGGTCGCGGCCGACCGAGGCCGCCAGCTCGTCCTGGAACAGCCGCGGGTTCTCGGCAAGCTTCGCCTTGAACGTGTTGAGCAGCTTCTCGTTGTCGAGCATGCGCATGACGTCGCCGTTCGGGTGGAACGCGCGCGACACGACCTTGTCGAGCACGTTCATGCCGTAGTTCGCGTCGACCTCGCGGTCGCCGAACTCGGCCTGGTGCAGCAGCGCGTCCACGCGCTCGCGCGGGAACCCGGAGGCAATGATTTTTTCCACCGTGTTGAACACGGCCTCCTTGAACTGCGGGATCTTCGCCTCCTCAATGCCTTGCAAGCCGACGGTGAACATGAGCTTACCCGGCGTTTCCTCGAACCCCGTGTTCACAGAGAACTCAGAGCCGATTCCAGAGTCAATGAGCGCCTGGTAGAGCGGCGCCGCGTGGCCGTCCGTGAGCAGCAGGCCGAGCACTTTCCACACAAACGTGCGCGTCAAGTCCGTGGTCGGGCCGACGTACCAAGTAAGCGAGATCTTGTGCTGGCGGTTCTCGTCGAACATGGGGTCCAGCGGGCCGGACTCAGCCACTCGCTTTGTCTCGCTCAGCTCAATGGGCTGCGGGATCTCCTTTGGCGCGGGAATCTGCGGCTTCGCCTTGTTCAGGTACTCAGTCAGGGGCGCTACAGCCTCCTCGGCACTGAAGTCGCCGTAGCTGAACGTGAAGCAGTTGCCCGGGTGATAGTGCTCGCGGTGGAAGCGCACAAGGTCCTCGTACTTGAGCTCGGGGATGTGCAGCGGGTCGCCTGCCGAGTACTGCATGGACGGGTACAAAGCCATGAACCACGCCATGTAGTGCTGGTACGCCGGCATGGACATCTGGCCCTTCATCTCGTTGTACACGACGCCCTTGAACACGAGCGGGCTCTGCGGGTCCGCGAGCTCCGCCGGCTCGAGCCGCCACCCCTCCTGCAAGAAGTCCTGCTCCTTCAGCAGGGGGTCGAACACGCTGTCCATGTAGACCTGCTGCAAGTTCGCGAAGTCGGCCTTGTTCGTGGTGGCAAACGGGTAGTATGTGTAGTCGAAGCCCGTCATGGCGTTCATGAAATTCGCGAGCGAGCGCGTCAGCATCTTGAAGAACGGGTCGCGCACGGGGTACTTTGACGACCCGCACAGCGTCGTGTGCTCCAGAATGTGCGGCACGCCCGTCTTGTCTGGCGCGTTCGTCTTGAACGCGAGCGAGAACACGCGGTTCGCGTCGCCCTTGCGCTCGACATGCAAATGCGTGAGGTTCGTGGGCTTGTGGTGAAGCTTCAGGGCCCGCAGGCCCATTTTGGGGATCTCCACCACATCTCTTACCGTGAACTTCTCCATGGTAACCGCGAGACTAGGCGTGAATTATTCACGCCGCGAAGAGGCCGCCTCTTTACTAAGGGAGCGCTCGCAGGGACCGGGCGAGACCGTTGAAGTGAACTGCACGTGACTTCCTATGCTCACTATGTAGCGGTTAATGGTTCATGACTATTCAATATCTCTGGCCTGTTTCCTACACTGGTGGGTAAGGCATGGTGTTTCTAGGCTTTCTGTAACCTGAGTCTAGTTGCTGGATGTTGCTAGTATGGACCATAAGTCCTGGTGACGCTACCAGTCTATCTCTTCTTACCGGCACGAACCTGTCTATGGGACTGACCCTGCCAAGGAGTCGTCTGACTGAATCAAATTTCCTTACTAAATACCCGATTTGTCGATCGCATAACTTATGTGAGGTTATACCGTCTTGCCGACGTATTTCCTGCGAATACACCGAAACGTCCGCGCTGACTGATCATCATGCCTGAGGCTAGGGTATTTCGTCATTTCGAGTAACGAATTGTGGTGCGTGGCTGCAGGGTTGCAGGTAGTAGACACGGAGTATAGTGCGTCAGGGGCACGAGCTGGTACCTCCCCTAGCTCCGCGGACATGATGCCGAAAAATCTGCGTTTCTACATCGTGCATATCCCTACTTCCGCGCGCAACCTCCTCGCTTGGTTGGCTACCTAGAGCTACAGCAGCACAGTGTATCCACCGTTATTTTTTTTTTTCCTATCTCGGATTCGCAATTGTACAGCACCAGCACAAAAGTCTTCTTGTTGGTTGACTATAAACGGGAACGACATTGCTTCTGCGCAGTTTTAGGTTTGTACATCTCATTTTCCGAGCCGTATGCATGAATGAAAAGACACAACATTCGGATGATCCCCGTGTAGAAAACCGTGTGTTTTTCGCTCCTCAAGTTCATGGTATACTACAGTCGGAAGACTGCACGTGAATTGGACGCACTAAGGTGATCCTCCCTCCATCCCCAGACCCTACCACACCAATGTGTTCCTTTGGTATTCCAAAGGGCTTTGGGGATCCCGGCAACATGGATCCTAACAATCCCATGACTGTCGTGGCCCTCAAAAGAATCAGGACAGAACTGTCGAGGGTGTCGCCTGTCAAGGAACGCGCTGACTTGTGTCTGTTCGTGTACTCTGTCACTAAGATTTTGAAATCTCGTGAAAACACCAAGTGGCTACTGTCCAAAGACGCTCCCCCCACCGCGAACCATTATCTGTTCTCTGCCTTCTGTGCTTCCGCCATTGCGGAATGCCTTCCCGAGCACACTGTTGGGGACATTACACTGCCTGAATCCACCGCCGAACTTCTTGCTCTCCTAGACAAAATCAAGCCCAACCCGACCTATGAAGACGTTAAGCTTGGACCTCTTTTTCCTCTCCGGAAACCTGGTCAGACTTTGCAGGTGTACTTCGCGGTCCTTAACGCCTATATTGCCTGTTACGCGCCTGACATCGACAATGCGCTTCCGATGGTTCGTTACTTCGCTCGTCTGATTTGGATCACTCACCGCAAGCTTTTCCACCTCGATACCCGCATCGAATCCGCATTTGATAGCGAATTTGACCACTTCAACACCATCAACGACGTATTTAAGTGGTTCGCTTCCGTTCGTCAAGTGCTAGGTGAGGCCCCATTCCCGCCTGCAGGTTCTTTTGGTGCCCCTGCCCCGCGTAACGGTTCCCAAGGCCAACAACGGCCGAATGGCCACTCCTCGGATCAACGCTCGTCCTCTTCGAAACGCCGCGACAAGAACAAGGGAGGACAACGACAAGGACAACCCACTAAGTCTCAAATGCCTGATGCCGGTGATGACTCGGGTCGTGCGACGACGCGCGATACGGGATGCGGACCTCAGGAGCGATGTCGCTCAGGCTTGCGTATCGACGAACCTCCGCTGTATAGCACTGTAATGCGAATAGAATGACTAACTGTACAGGACGACTATGTTACACATATCGTACGCGTAAGAACAGGCG